>WNGS01145474.1:0-10835 GCA_020271785.1 Procambarus virginalis | reverse complement strand
GACAAAGGATTTTAATGTAGCCTATATTTCTACCTTTCTGATGACATAAATACTTTCGTCAATTACAATATCTAGATCAAACTAACATTGATTTTCAAAAGGTTGTATATTTTCCATCAATGGAGAGCATCAGCCAAGAAGCCTTCATTAAAATGTGAATATCTTTCCTCTCCCAATAAGATCTAATCTCTGAATAAAACGCAAAAAACGACTTGATTGTACCTATCCACCGCTGCCCATTGGATGGGGGAGAGGGGGTTATGTGTAGGACAAACATATCAATTGTGACACTAGCCCTCCATATATGTCAGTTGCTTAAATTATAAACTGTACTTGTGGTCGGTCTCGAGCACAGTGTTGATGTGACAATGTGCATTGACTTTTGTAACTAGCTTATCAAGATTATAACTTGCTTGGCTATATGAATTGTGGGGCTCAGTCCCTGAGCCCATTATGTGGCTCTGTAACACTCCACTATCGCCCATAGGATGGGTATGGGGTGCATAATAAATGAACTAAACTAAGCTCTGCCCTTTTTTTGTAACAAAATATCATTATAAGATTTATTTGTGAATCTCAATTAATTAAACAATATATCACAGAGCCTGTAGGGTTCGGTGAGATGAGTGAAGAGGCATGGGAGATTTTACATAAGTACAGTACATGGTAGTTTAAGTAGCGAACGTATGTCAACGAATAACGAGTATATATAACAAGCTATTGTCCTATGAAGTCAATTTAACTTCCAAACATATATTTTTTAATAAATGTTAAATGTTTTCTGTCTAGTTATGTTAGATTTTATTAAAATACGTATTCTACTTGTTAACATTATAATTTAAATTTGTGATAATATGTGCAGAGAAGTGCGACAACTGGATATGCCAACAAACACTTTCCAAACTTGGATAAGTCGCTCCACAACATTGACGCTTGGACCATCGACTTCCTTTGATGCTACTTATTTACTTATTTCATAATGAAATTACATTAGTTTGGAGTAAATATATGTTTTCTCATGTTCTACATTCAGCACCCACATTATAGTGAGTAAATATACATATTACTTCATTACTTAAATAATGCTCAGAGGGTTTGAGTAGCTTTGGGTCTTTAGTGGACAGAATCTCCAATAGATGGGGCGAGAGTCGCCCCATCTCTCTCGTCCGAGTAAGAGTCGAAACTTAATTTAAAATTGATATATCTTTGTTCTCGAACATGATATATTTCATTTGGTGCAATCATAATAATGTTCATATCTCGGTCTTTCTGGAGGCATATAAGATTTTAGGCTTTATTAGCGTATCTTTGTTAATTATACAATATATCGGCAAGTGCGTAGGCGTCTGCACTACATGCCCGACAAGCTACTGAGCGCTACTATAAAAACATATGTATCTTCACTTGAGCTATAAATATGTCTATTGTAATGTATTTAAAATGAAGCTCTTATTTATATAAGACCCTATACTCATCCTGTGGGCGGCAATGGACGCCATACACATCCAGTGGGTGTTATTGGACCCCATACTTATTCTATTGGTGGTTGGAGCCCCATACCCATCCTGTGGGCGATAGTGGACGCCATACTCATCCTGTGGGTGGTATTGGACCCCATACCCATCCGTGGGTGTAAGCCCCATACCCATCCTGTCGGTGGTAGTGGACACCATACACATCCAGTGGATGGTATTGGACCCCATACCCTTCCTTTGGGTGGATGTGATCCCCATACCCATCCTGTGGGTGGATGTGACCCCCATACCCATCCTGCGGGTGGTATTGGACCCCCTTACCCACCTAACAGGTGGTAGTGGACCCCTATACCCATCCTATAGTTGATATAATAGACACCATACATCCTGTTTGCAGTAGTTTACCCCATAGACAACATAACATCGTTTTCTGTTAGCGTTCCTACAGAACATTCTTTAAATATTTTTAAGGCACAAACTATGTTATATAATATTGATTGGTGAAGGACTGTTATTCTATGTAATAATTTATAGTGCTTATTATAATTTACTAAGAACAACTAATAATTCTCAAAACAAAACTACGAGCCTTCAATAGGATGTAGCTGATCTGTAATATTCTAAGAGCATGGACAATAGTAGGTAAATTTCACAACCCATGTGGGACCTGAAAACTTCAATTTTCATTATAATTGAACCAATCACGACTATTCTGCTATCTACGTTGATGGACGGGTACTGTGAGACGTAAATTGGTACATGAGGAAGAGTTTGGGCCTTGGTAAAAAAGATAACTGGGAATATACCACATATGTACTAAATCACATTCAACATATAGACTTTAAGCATTAAGTCATATATGTGCTGTCTTGTGTGAGGATGGTTTGGTAGAAAACCAGTGGTAGAAATTGATATGGGTATTTCATTAGCAGTGACAAAGAGAATACTTAAACAAATATCTAATGAAGATCTCACCGACCTAACAAATTCACAAAGACCTGAAAGCTGTAGCATTAAATATTATGATAGATATCGTGAGGAAACATTCACATATGGGACTAATAGAACAAGAACCCGGCAATGTGATGTTATAGTGGCCAGAATACGCCTGGGATATAGACGTATCTGGCAGCTTTCTCAAAACCCAAATGTCGAGTACACAATGTGTCAACTTTGTGAAAGAGAAAACATGCACTCTCTTGAACATTATATTGTAGAATGTCCCATACTGGCTGACTTTCGCCCCCTGGGCTAAGGTATGCTGAACTTTGTAATTACTATATGAGTACTGGAACACTTGATGATATATTGGACTTGTACCCAAGATTGACCATGTAATAGATTAATTATACAATGTATGTGATGTAACTATATAACCTGAGCTTGTAAAAGCACCTTAATCGCCTTCAGTGATTAAGTGCTTAATTGCACACTAGGTTCTTTATCAGCTATCTCACCCTGTCAGAGTAAATGAGATAAATGTCTGTGAATGCATGTGTGTATATATGTATATGTGTGTGTATGTGTATGTATGGGTATAAAGTATATATGGAAGCTGATCAGAATTACATTTCACCTTTGTAAATGTACATTAATGACACTGTGTAGATGACACATCGAACACTTTATGTAAGGCATACATAAATCTGTGTATCTATGTATTTACGTATATAGGTTAGCTTAGCATTTTTAAAGCACCGACTCACCTTCAGTGGTTGATTGTTCAATAAACCCTTCAAATATATGTTTAACACATCTCTAACCCTGTCTATGGAGGACAGAAGAAAATGTATATATCCTGTTTAGCATTGTTAATGTGTGGCCACGTCTGTGGTAGAAAACAATACAAAAAAAAAAAAAAAAGTCCCTTTCCGATGTTCGTCTTATGTTAATGTAATTGTCCTAGCTCTGTTGCATCTGATCCTGTTGTCCTCTGTCCTTTGTCTTCTGTACTTCCTCCACTCCCGCCTGCTGGCCATTTTTGCTTCTGACACTGTCTATTAAACCATGGGTTATTATATTCCTTCTTATTTTTTTCCTTTACTGTTGGTATAAATCTCTCTTCGGCCTCTTGGCATTTCTGTATGACTAGGTCCATCATATCTTGGACTGTTTTTCCTCTAATTTCTTCCTCCCACTGCACTTCTCCCAGATAGTCCCTATCCTCCTATAGTCCCCTTTCCTGTAGTCAACTCTCCTTTCCCAGATCTCTTGTCCCATGGTCATAAGTTGAATCCCATCATGTAGTCAAAGACTAGGATACAATGGTCACTGGCCCCTAGAGGTATTTCATGCTCCAAATTCTCGATATCTTCTACGTTCTGGGTGAAAATCAGGTCTAATAGGCTCGGTGCATCTCCTCCTCTTTCCCTTGTGTCTTCCTTCACATGCTGTGTTAGGAAATTCCTGTCTATAAAATCTATTAATTTTGCTCCCCACGTTTCGACCCCTCCATGGGGATTCCTTGATTCCCAATTTATCTCTCCATGATTTAGGTCCCCCATGATCAGCAGCTTCACTTTCATTCTGTGGGCTAGTGTTGCTGCCTTCTGCAGTTCATCTATGCATGCCTTGTTGTTGTCATCATACTCCTGCCTGGGTCTTCTACTGTTTGGTGGGGGATTATAGATTACCAAGATCACAATCTTCTTCCCATCTACTGTCAGAGTTCCATGTATGAAGCATGTGCTCTCATTGGTAACCCGATTTGCCAGGTCTTCAAACTTCCATTTCCGCTGTATTAGGAGTGCCACTCCCCATCGCTGTCTCTGTGTCCTCTCTTTTCTTATCACGTAGTACCCTTCAGGAAAGATTGCATCTGAGATCATGTCATTAATTTTAGTTTCCACAATGTGTGTGTGTGTGTGTGTACTCACCTAATTGTACTCACCTAATTGTGCTTGCGGGGGTTGAGCTTTGGCTCTTTGGTCCCGCCTCTCAACTGTCAATCAACTGGTGTACAGATTCCCGAGCCTACTGGGCTCTATCATATCTACACTTGAAACTGTGTATGGAGTCAGCCTCCACCACATCACTGCCTAAAGCATTCCATCCATTAACTACTCTGACACTGAAAAAGTTCCTTCTAACGACTCTGTGGCTCATGTGGGTGCTCAGTTTCCACCTGTGTCCCCTTGTTCGCGTCCCCCCAGTGTTGAATAGTTTGTCCTTGTCTACCCGGTCGATTTCTCTGAGAATTTTGTAGGTTGTGATCATATCTCCCCTTACTCTTCTGTCTTCCAGTGTCGTAAGGTGCATTTCCCGCAGCCTTTCCTCGTAACTCATGCCTCTTAGTTCTGGGACTAGTCTAGTGGCATACCTTTGGACTTTTTCCAGCTTCGTCTTGTGCTTGACAAGGTACGGGCTCCATGCTGGGGCTGCATACTCCAGGATTGGTCTTACATATGTGGTGTACAAGATTCTGAATGATTCCTTACACAGGTTCCTGAACGCTGTTCTGATGTTAGCCAGCCTCGCATATGCCGCAGATGTTATCCTTTTTATGTGGGCTTCAGGAGACAGGTTTGGTGTGATATCAACTCCTAGATCTTTCTCTCTGTCCGTTTCATTAAGTACTTCATCTCCTATTCTGTATCCTGTGTCTGGCCTCCTGTTTCCACTGCCTAGTTTCATTACTTTGCATTTACTCGGGTTGAACTTCAACAGCCATTTGTTGGACCATTCACTCAGTCTGTCTAGGTCGTCTTGTAGCCTCCTACTATCGTCCTCAGTTTCAATCCTCCTCATAATTTTTGCATCATCGGCAAACATTGAGAGAAACGATTCTATACCCTCTGGGAGATCATTTACATATATCAGAAACAGTATAGGTCCAAGGACTGACCCCTGCGTGACTCCACTCGTAACGTCTCGCCAATCTGAGACCTCACCCCTCACACTGACTCTTTGTCTCCTGTTGCTTAGGTACTCCTGTATCCAACGGAGTACCTTCCCTTTCACTCCAGCCTGTGTCTCCAGCTTTTCACTAGTCTCTTGTGTGGCACTGTATCAAAGGCTTTCTGACAATCCAAAAATATGCAGTCTGCACACCCTTCTCTTTCTTGCCTTATTTTTGTTGCCTGGTCGTAGAATTCAAGTAACCAAGTTCAATGTGTGTGGTGTGTGTGTGTGTGTGCGTTTGTGTGTCTGGGTTGTGTGTGTTGTGTGTGTGTGTGTGTGTGTGTGTGTGTGTGTGTGTGTGTGTGTGTGTGTGTGTGTGTGTGTGTGTGTGTGTGTGTGTGTATTCACTTAGTTGTATTCACTTAGTTGTATTTTACGGGGGTTGAGCTTTGCTCTTTCGGCCCGCCTCTCAACTGTCAATCAACTGTTTACTAACTACACTAACTTCTTTTTTTTTTTTTTTTTCCACACCACACAAACACACACACCCCAGGAAGCAGCCCGTGACAGCTGACTAACTCCCAGGTACCTATTTACTGCTAGGTAACAGGGGCATTCAGGGTGAAAGAAACTTTGCCCATTTGTTTCTGCCGGGTGCAGGAATCGAACCCGCGCCACAGAATTACGAATCCTGCGCGCGATCCACCAGGCTACCTGGCCCCTGTGTGTGTGTGTGTGTGTGTTTGCGTGTGTGTATGCGTGTGAGTGTGCGTGTGCGTGTGTACTCACCTAGTTGTGCTTGTGGGGGTTGAGCTCTGGCTCTTTGGTCCCACCTCTCAACCGTCAATCAACAGGTGTACAGTTTCCTGAGCCTATTGGGCTCTATCATATCTACACTTGAAACTGTGTATGGAGTCAGCCTCCACCACATCGCTTCCTAATGCATTCCATTTGTCAACCACTCTGACACTAAAAAAGTTCTTTCTAATATCTCTGTGGCTCATTTGGGCACTCAGTTTCCACCTGTGTCCTCTAGTGCGTGTGCCCCTTACTTTCGCGCTTTCGGCGAAGCGTAAAAAAACTTACCCTATGTGCTTTGGGCGTCTCGCGCGCTTAAGCGGTACGAGCGAAAAATGTATACTCTTTTTACTGTCCTGACACTAATTGTAGACCTACGTATTTAAATTTGGTATCACTGTGTTCGCAATAGACTTCTCTATAAGAACATACATATGAAATACTGCCAAATCACAAGGAATATCAACACCAAATAAAAATCTATTGCGATCACTTGGCAAGAGCGCCAAACAGCAACAAAATGTTTCCACTCTCTTAATGATTGCGATGACCACATTTATCCTACATCGTTGATTATGGTAGCATTAGAACCGCAATAAAATTCTCTATACGGACATATGCATATAAATATAGAATCATGTCGCAACCAACCCACAAGACGGTTGGAAGTGGCTGAAGTGTTACCCGCGGCGGCATATCGGCGCCATACAATCGTTATACCAAGATGAATCACTGCCATGCCGTTTTCTTTAATAAGCTCTTCGGTTATTAGAAAAAACGTAAATTTCATGTCGAACATTTCTAAACTATCCCCAACAAAATCGGATAGAAAATGGAATTTATACAAATATTTTATCGTTGGACTAGAGGGTGCGTCGGCAAAGTATCCAGGGACGTAAAGATTGGACTATAACGCTAGTCCCGGAAGAGGCAAAGTTTTAATTAATTAAACAACAGCCTGTCTTTATCAACCCTGTCGATTCCCTGGAGAATCTGGAATGTGGTGAATCATGTCCCCCACTAACTCTTCTGTCTTCCACCGAAGTGAGGGGGGGGGGGGGGGGGGGGGGGGGTTTATTACCTGCAGTCGCTCCTCGTAGCTCCTACCTCCCTCCAGCCCCTCGGGTACTAGTCTGGTGGCAAACCTTTGACCCTTTTCCAGTTTAGTCTTATGCTGACTAGATAGGGACTCCATGCTGGAGGCCCGCATACTCCAGGATTGGTCTGACATATGTGGTATATAATGTTCTGAAAGATTCCTTCAACAAGGTTTTTTCTAAAGGCCGTTCTTATGTAGGCCAACCTGGCATATGCTGGCCTGATGTTATCCTCTTTGATATGAGCTTCAGTGGACAGGTCTGGCCTGACTTACTTCAAACCCCCAGGTCTTTCTCTCCTCTCTGACTCTTGAAGTATGTCATCTCCCAAATGGTACCTTGTATCTGGTTTCCGGCTTTCCTAACCCCTATCTTCATTACATTACATTTGCTTGGGTACACTCTAACAGCCATTTGTTCGACCATTCCTGACGCTTGTCCAGGTCTTTTGAAGTCTCCAAGCTGTCCTCCTCTGTCTGAATCCTTATCATAATTTTGGCGTCGTCAGCAAACACTTGAGAGGAATGAGTCCACACCCTCTTCTCTGGGAGCACGTTTACGTATATCAGAAACAGGATAGGTCCAAGTACAGAGCCCTGTGGGACTTTCACTGGTGACTTCACGCCAGTCGGAGGTCTTCCCACCCCTTCACTGTAACTCTCTGCTTCCTATTTGCTTGTACGGACTTGCCCTTATCCACTGGTAGCGCCCTACCGTTGCTCCAGCCTAGTGCGTGTAGCATCACCTTTTATGGGGTACTGTGTCAAAGGCTTTTCCGACAGTCCCAAAATATGCAGTCCGCCCCACCCTTTCTTCTTGTCTTGCTTAATTTTTGTCACCTGATCGTAGAATTCTATCAAGCCTGTAAGGCAAGATTTACCCTCCCTGAACCCTGTTGGATGGGTTTGTCACGAAGTCTCTTCTCTCCAAATGTGTTACTAGGTGTTTCTCACAATCTTCTCCATACCCTTGCATGGTATACAGTTAAGGACACTGGCCTGTAGTTCATGCCCTCTATGTCTGTCACCCTGTTTGTATATTGGTACTACATTAGCAGGTCTTCCATATTTCTGGTAGGGTCCCCGTTTCCAGTGCCTTACTATACACTTTGGAGAGGGGTAAGCAAAGTGATCCTGCACACTCATTCACAATACCATGGCGAGATTCCATCCGGCCCAACAGAATTTCTCACATCCAGCTCCAATAGGTGCTTTTTTGACCTCATCTCTTGTAAGTTCGAACCTACCCAAGGTCATCTGGTTTGCTGGCCACCTCTCCCAGCGCCGTGAATTTTCCCTGTTCTATGGTAACGAACTCCTGGAACCTTTTGTTGAGTTCTTCACACAACTCTTTGTCATTCGGTCTGTGTACCTGTCCTCGCCCACCTAAGTTTAATCAACTGTTCCTGTCACTGTTGTCTTCCTCCTGATGTGACTGTGTAGTAGCTTTGGTTCAGGTCTTGGCTTTACTTGAGCTATATCATTTTCATACCTTTCTCAGCTGCTCTTCCTCACACTGACATACTCGTTCCTGAGTTCTCTGGTATCTCTCTCTATTCTCCGGTGTTCTGTTATTACGGAAGTTACTCCATGCCTTTGTTCAGCTTCCTTTGCTTCATACATTCCCTATTAAACCATGGATTCTTCCTTTGCTTCTCTGTTTTTTTCCTGTTGTGTGTGTGGTGTGTACTTCACTCTAGTTGTACTCACCTAGTTGTGCTGCGGGGGTTGAGCTCTGGATTCTTTGTGTCCCACCTCTCAACCGTCAATCAACAGGTGTACAGTTTCCTGAGCCTAATGGCTCTATCATATCTACACTTGAAACTGTGTATGGAGTCAGCCTCCACCACATCGCTTCCTGAATGCATTCCATTTGTCAACCAACCACTCTGACACTAAAAAAGTTCTTTCTAATATCTCTGTGGCTCATTTGGGCACTCAGTTTCCACCTGTGTCCCCATAGTGAGTGTGCCCCTTGTGTAAACAGACTGTCTTTATCAACCTTGTCGGTTCCCCTGAGAATCCTGAATGTGGTGATCGTGTCCGTCCCCCTATACTCTTCTGTCTTCCAACGAAGTGAGGTTTAATTCCTGCAGTCGCTCCTCGTTACTCATACTCTCAGCTCGGGTACTAGTCTGGTGGCAAACCATTTGAACCTTTTCCAGTTTAGTCTTATGCCTGACTAGATAGGGACTCCATGCTGGAGCCGCATACTCCAGGATTAGTCTGACATATGTGGTATATAATGTTCTGAAAGATTCCTTACACAAGTTTCTAAAGGCCGGTCTTATGTTAGCCACCTGGCATATGCTGCTGATGTTATCCTCTTGATATGAGCTTCAGGGGATAGGTCTGGCGTGATATCAACCCCCAGGTACTTTCTCTCTCTCTGACTCTTGAGTATGTCATCTCCCAAATGGTACCTTGTATCTGGTCTCCTGCTTCCTACCCCATCTTCATTACATTATCCATTTGCTTGGGTTAAACTCTAACAGCCATTGTTCGACCATTCCTGCAGCTTGTCCAGGTCTTCTTGAGTCTCATAGCTGTCCTCCTCTGTCTTAACCTCTCATAATTTTGGCGTCGTCAGCAAACATTGAGAGGAATTGAGTCTATACCCTCTGGGAGATCATTTACGTATATTCAGAAACAGGATGAGTCCAAGTACAGAGCCCTGTGGAAACTCCCACTGGTGACTTCACGCCAGTCTGAGGTCTCACCCCTCACTGTAACTCTCTGCTTCCTATTGCTTAGGTCCTCCCTTATCCACTGGAGCGCCCTACCCGTTAATCCTGCCTGTTTCTCCAGCTTATGCATCAACTTTTATGGGTACTGTGTCAAAGGCTTTCCGACAGTCCAAAAAACTGCAGTCCGCCCACCTTCTCGTTCTTGCTTAATTCTTGTCACCTGATCGTAGGAATTCTATCAAAGCTGTAAGCAGATTTACCCTCCCTGAACCCATGTGATGGGTTGTCACGGAAGTCTCTTCTCTCCAGATGTGTTACTAGGTTTTCTCACATCTTCTCCATCACCCTTGCATGGTATAGCAAGTTAAGGACACTGGCCTGTTAGTTCAGTGCCTCTTGTCTGTCCACTTTTTTTGTATATTGGTAACTACATTAGCAGTCTTCCATATTTCTGGTTGGTCCCCGGTTTCCAGTGACTTAACACTATGGGGAGTGGTAGGCAAAGTGCTCGTGCACACTCATTCAATACCCATGGACGAAGATTCCATCCGGCCCAACAGCTTTTCTCACATCCCGCTCCCATAGGTGCTTTTTGATCTCATCTCTTGTAATTTCATACACCTTCCAAGGTCACCTGGTTTGCTGCCATTTCTCCTAGCACAGTGCCCTCACCTCGTTCTGTTGTGAAACCCTCCTGGAACCTTTTGTTGAGTTCTTCCCTCACCTCTTTGTCATTCTCTGTGCTACCTGTCCTCGCCCACCCTAAAGTTTAATCACCTGTTTCCCTTCACTGTTGTCTTCCCTCTGATGTGACGGTGTTAGTAGCTTTGGTTCAGTCCTTGGCTTTATTAAGCTATATCATTTTACATACCTTTTCTCAGCTGCTCTTCTCACACTGACATATCCTGACATACTCTTGCCTGGTTCTCAGGTACTTCT
>WNGS01145472.1:17861-29085 GCA_020271785.1 Procambarus virginalis | reverse complement strand
AAAAAAAATGTTGACTGCTTGGCTTGTTTCCTGTGGTAAGTGAGAGGGAGGAACACGTAAAACAAATCGTATAAAAAATGAAACTTTAATTTACTTTAAACAACAAATAAAAGAAAGACAAGTCCCATGGCAATGTACAGTGCAATAAAAAAAGAGAGATAAATGCAGAAAACAATATAAAATAAAAGTAGTACTACATTAGACAAAATAGTAAATAGTGCTGAGAATATTGGCTTGGCTGAGACCTCCCTTAGTATACAAAGCCAGAGAGAGATGTTCAACTTTTAGAGCACTAGGATATTCTGAAGTTCAAAGCTTGTGTGCATCTATTTATATGGGGGTGCAGATGGCGCTGGCGTCGGGACAGTCGTTGGTCACCAATCAGAACAGGCAGGCTGGAATGGTAGTTTGGTGGTTGACGACGGTGTCGAGCTGGCAGGAGGGAGTGTGGAGTGGAGGGAGTTAGGGTACGTTTACCCCCTGGTCAAACGTTTTGTGCTACTGGTATACGTATCTTGAAGGTAGCATCTTATTGTTGTATATATATATAAGTACTTTATGTAGGGAAGAGCAGGCTCAATCTCTCTTGAAAGAGATTACCGTCACAACTCTCCCCCGAAGCCTGCTCTAACGGGTTAAGTTACTTCTTCTGATGGTAGAGTGGTATGTGTAGCTGCCTCTACCTCATAGACTCTGGAGAGGGCGTCTGCTATGATGTTGTCAGAACCCTTGATGTAGAAGATCTCCAGGTTGAAATTCTGCAGATACAGCCCATCGTAGAAGTCGTTGATTGTTGAATTGGGCTTGCTGCAGGAAGAAGCGTAGGGGATTGTGGTCCGAGTAGATGGTGGTATAGAGAGCACCTTGTAGGTAAGATTCAAAGTGCTGTAAGTTCAGGACGATGGAGAGAAGTTCCTTTTCGATAGTGCTGTAGTTCTTCTGGTGAGGCTTCAACTTGTAGCTGTAGTAGCTAACAGGAAGAACCTCCTCGCCTCGTTGTTGCATTAGGACGCCCCCGATGCCGGTACCACTTGCGTCGACATGGAGGATGAAAGGCTTCGTGATATCTGGCGAGGCGAGAATGGGATTAGAACAGAGCAGAGATTTTAGTTTTCAAAAGCAATGGTTGCTGAATGGTCCAATGATACCGTTGCTTGGGGCTGGTTAAAGTGATCAATGGTGTCGCTACCGTACTAAAATTCTTCACAAACCTACGGTAGTAGGAGGCAAGACCAAGGAAGCGCAGGAGCTGCTTCCTGGTGGTAGGCTGTGGGTAATGCTGGATGGCTTGAGTGTGTATGTTTAACGGAGCTAGGCTGCCACTCCCTATCACATGACCAAGATAACGCACTTTACCTTTAGCAAAGGTGGACTTGCCCAAGTTGATGGTGAGGCCGGCTGTCAGGAGCTTGGCGAACAATCGTTGCAGCTGGAGCAGATGTTCGTTCCAGGTGTTAGTTGCCACAACGATATCATCCAAGTAGGCGTAGGTGTTATCTAAGCCATGGATGACGCGGTTGACAGCTCGCTGGAAGGTGGCCGGGGCATTACATAGTCCAAATGGAAGGCGTTCATATCTGTAAAGGCCAAAAGGAGTGGTGAAGGCAGATATTTCCTTAGCTCGCTCTGTCAAACATACGTGGTAGTATCCCTTGAGTAAGTCTAGTTGGGATAAATACCGAGCATTACCAATGGCGTCAAGGATGTCATCTATTCTAGGTAATGGGTAAGCATCCTTGACAGTCACAAGATTCAATTTCCTGTAGTCGGTACACAGCCTCACTTTACCGTGCGGTTCGGCACCAAGATGCAGGGTGAGGCCCAAGGGGACTCACAAGGGGTGGCCAGCCCATGATCCAGGAGGTACTGTACTTCAGCACGCATAACTTCCTTTTTGCTCGGGCTGATTCGGTAGAAAGGTTGACGAATCGGCCGGGTGTCAGGGAGTAGCTGGATGTCGTGCTGAACCACATTACACTCCTGTGGATCATCGCTGAACAACTTCTGATGTTCCTTGAAGATTCTGATGAGAGGAGCACTATTACAGTCCTGCAAATATTTATGAAGATCAGTTAGGATTTCCGAGTGGAAGGCACTGACTCAGTGTTAGTGCTTTCGGGAGGAGAAGCAGGGAAGGTCTCACTGTGGAGGTATGGACCTTTAAATGTGGATAATGATACTAACACAGTGGGGGGAGTACCTTGATACTGCTTCAGGAGGTTGACGTGGCACAACTGGGTCTTCCGCCGCCTATCTGGAGTCTCAAGAAGTAGTTGTGGTTGTTTCTGCACTCCTTGATGCGGTAGGGTCCTGAAAACTTGTTTTGCAATGGAGAACCTGGGATAGGAAAATATGCCAACACGAAGTCTCCTGGTTTAAATTTCCTATTTTGCTGCGTTGGTCAAAATGAGTCTTCATCCTCTCTTGAGCTTTCAATAGATTGTCATTAGCAAATTTACGTACTCTCTCTAGAATGTGCTTTAAGTTTTGAAGAAACTGGGGCACATTCTGAGGGTCACTAAAGGTGGCATTATGTAGAGAGTCTTTAAAAGCTTTGAGAGGAGTACGGCACTTACGTCCGTAGAGCATCTCATAAGGAGATACTCCTAGAGACTCATTGGGGAGACTTCTAAAAATGCACATGATGGGGTCAAGTTGTTTATCCCAGTCTTTTAAGGTTTCATTGCAAAATTTCTTTAGGAGTGCTTTTATCGTTTGATGACTACGTTCAAGAGAACCCTGTGAAGCAGGATGATAGGGGCTGGACAATACCTGTGTGATGTTGAACTCTTCCAGTGTCTTCTTTAAGAGATCACTGGTGAAGTTGGTGCCACAGTCACTTTGAACCTCTCTTGGAAATCCATATTGAGTGAAGATCTTCAATAGTTGTTTCATCACAGTAGCAGCCGTAATGTTCTTTACTGGAACTGCTATGGGGAATCTGGTGGTAGGACACAGGATAGTTAGTATATAGGCGTTGCCAGAACTGGTCCGGGGTAAAGGACCAACACAGTATATGATGAGCCTGTGGAAAGGTTCCGAAGGCACTGGGATAGGAGTCAATGGAGCCTTGGGAATAGAGATGTTAGGTTTACCTGCCATCTGACATGTATGACTGTTGCACATAACTTTTGACGTCTTTAACCATACCTGGCCAGTAGTAGTCTTGTCTGATTCCGTGGTAGGTTTTGTTAAAACCATAGTGAGAAAGTGCTCCGTGGGACAGGTGTGGAATATCGGGCCGTAGGCTGGTGAGAACCACTAGTTGTTCGACATTTGCACAATCGTCATCCTCCTTCAGCTTACTGGGTCTGTACCTGCGGTAGAGCAACTGATTCTCTAGGAAGAACCCAGGGATACTGTCAGGTTGAGTCTCAGCCTGGAAGAATAATGGTGTTAATGAAGGATCCTCCCTCTGTAACTTACGGAACTCCAAAATAGTAAGATTCGGTGGTAGATTCTGAGGGTCTTGAGCGACAGCGGTAGCAGTAGAGTCAGCTGGTTGCGGGCGTGCAGCTTGTGCATGGGTGGTCACCAAAACCGGAGGAGAAACTTCATCACTTTCTTGGACCTCTGCTGGAACATAATTAAGATGGGATTGTCCGCTACAGAGTTATACACCTGGGGTTTGTCCATGATGATCAGGTTGGAAGGTTGCAGATTTTCGGCCAAGTCATTGCCCAGGAGAAGTTGCACTCCAGACATGGGAAAAGGCTTTTCCCTGATGGCGACTTGGACTTCACCGGTCACGAAAGGACAATCCAGGTGGACTCTGGCGAGTGGATACGGAGTGGTAGCAGTGAGGTCAGTGATAAGGACGGTTTCCCCGGTGTAGGTGATGTTAGGCACAGTCGATTTCAGTATTATTGACTGAAGAGCCGCTGTGTCCCTCAAGGTCTTCAATTTGAAACGTCCCTCCGAATCTGTGCTGTTGGCAGAGACAGTTCCAGGATACAGGTGTTTGCTGAAGAGAGAAAGATCATTAACAGGAACACCAACATTCATCACAGGCTTACCGGACTTAGGAGGAGTCGGTTTGGGTTTAGTAGTTTCATTATTGCCTTTTTATTGAGCTTTTCCACATTTATCCATGGTATGTCCAGAGAGTTTGCAATACTTACAATGCAATTGAGAGCTCGCTTGATCGGTACTCACTTTATCATAACTATACCAAGACTTCTTACCGGAAGGTGGGTCTGGTGTTAGCCGGTGGATGAGGCTGTAGGTGTCAGCCGACTTCGCACATTTGATGTAGTCGGTTTCTTCTTTGTCTGCTAAATATAAACGGATGGAAGGGGGAACACGTCTCAAGAATTCCTCAACTAGAATGAGGTTGAGGAGTTCTGAAAATGTAGAGACATGTGCTGCTTCCAGTCATTTCATGAAATATCTTTTCTTTGTATTGGCAAATTCTAGAAAGGTGGTGGTACTTGCCTTTAGATAATCACAGAATTTTCGTCTGTAGCTTTCGGTGGAGAGAAGGTAGGCGTCCAAAACTGCTTGCTTCAGGGTCTGGTAGTCATTCTCAGACGCTAAGGTACTGAGAGTAACTGCAGCTCTACCTGTGAGATGCACTCTGAGAAGGGTAGACCATTGATCTGCAGGCCAGCTAAGTTTTTTAGCTAGGGTCTCAAAAGTGGTGAAAAATACATCGATCTCTGTCTCAACAAATGGTGGCATTAACTTACTTGCATGGGAGACATTGAAACTTACGGGAAGACTAGCTGTAGCTTGTTGGCGCTGAGTGTGGTGTGTAGTTTCTAACGCGAGTTCTTGTTGACGACATGCTAGAGCCATATCAGCTTGCTTCTTATCATGTTCGCTTTGCATCTCCAGGTGACGTTGTCTTGCTTCAAGCTGTACTCGCTCACGCTCTTGGTGTAGGGCCGCCTCTTCTTTCTTTAGGGCCATCTCGCGTTCCTGTTCTTTCCTTAGGGCCGCCTCACGTTCCTTGAGTGCAGCCTCTTCTTTCTTTATCTGGAGAGCTTCTTTCTGTTGTTGTAGAGCTTCTTTTTGTTGTTCCCGCTCGATTTTCGCTAGTTCGAGCTTCAGCTTCATAGGTGCCAGAGCATGTTTATCTGCAATAGAATAGTTTTCGTGAGTTTCAGAGTCTATCTTTCCTTCATCTAAGAGGTGATCCAAGATTATATTATGAAAGTCATTTTTGTTGGCTCCAGAGGGAGCATCTAGTTGATACTCGTGTGCAAGAGTTTGTAATTCGGTCCTCTTGGCACGACTTAAGTTCCCTATTTCACTTGCTGGATCACTACGAAATGCTAGGAGACAAAACATGGTGAAAATAGCAAATAAATGTACAATGAATATCCTAGTGCTCTAAGAGTTGACATCTCTCTCTGGCATACTAAGCTCTCTGGCTCTGTATACTAAGGGAGGTCTCAGCCAAAGCCAATATTCTCAGCACCATTTACTATTTTGTCTAACGTAGTACTATTTTATTTTATATTGTGTTCTTGCATTTATCTCTGTTTTTTTATTGCACTGTACATTGCCATGGGACTTGTCTTTCTTTTATTTGTGTTTAAAGTAAATTAAAGTTTCATTTTTTATACGATTTGTTTTACGTGTTCCTTCCTCTCACTTACCACAGGAAACAAGCCAAGCAGTCAACATTTTTTTTTCTTTTTTTTCTCTCTAAATGTGATTAGGCATTAACATCAGCCAAAGTGAGGACTGCATTACCATCTACACTTTCCCGTCACATTTAATGGGTCCTCTTGGCACGACTTAAGTTCCCTATTTTACTTGCTGGATCACTATGAAATGCTGGGAGACGAAACATGGTGAAAATAGCAAATAAATGTACAATGAATATACTTGTGATATTGGAAGTGTCAGTAACAGGATGACGTGGCAACTGGTAACTATCCTGTGGAATTTTAATCGTTAACAATTAACATTAATCAAAATCGCAGGAAACGTTGTACCCGGTACTCAATGTAAGAGAATAAGGGCAAGAAAATCCTACTAAATAAATGAAACCGATAGTTTCTAAAACAAATGAAACATTTAATTGTTTCAAAAGTGAATAAGGTAGTCCAAGAATGTAGGCATACCTTGCCGAGTCTCTAAGGACAGAGGCGAGGGTTTTCCTACTAATTGAAATATGATATTTACAGAATTAGCGAACTTTGTGCTTTGAAAGAAGAAAGCTAATTCCCTACCTAAGTAAATATCATCATCTCTGACCGACGTGTAGGGGTGAGATTGTCAACTGGTGATGAGAACTGTTGTTGAGGTCCCAACTCAGCAACGTAGTCCGTGCTAGAAGAACTATGGCCCTCTGTATCCTCCTTTGGTCGGACTGCAGAAGATAGGGTGCTTTGGCCCGAAGACAAATCAAAGTACCAGGGTACCAAAATGATGATCTGTCTGAGATTGAGAAATATCCTTGGGACAAAAGGTGGAAAACACGAAAGATCGTGTTTTCAATTTCCAAAAGAAATGACCAACCATGATCATAACATGTGAGATGAAGTAAAAAGTTGAAGAAAATTAGGGCACACAATTAGGGAGCAAATCAAGTTCTCAAGGAGCACAAAACAGCAAACATGTTTCCAGCTTGATCGAGGGTTGATGAATCAGAGAAAAGTAGATCATATACTGGACTTGTACCAAAGATTGACGATTGTTATGAACCCCAGGTAGCTTGGTGAAATGAGTCTACCAAGTGAGAGTTATTCTGCACACCTGACCAGAGATTAGGATGGCAGGGGAAGGAAGTTTATAAAGTAAACTTCAAGGAATGATTAAATAGAGACAAGCAGAGGATGAGCATCTTATAAAAGTTAGATGGAATGAGGTGTCGACATTTTGTGACGTGACGTGACACAGACTGAGGTCGTAACGCATCACTTGAGTTGCTACAGTCGTCAGGAATGGACGTACATCATTGCCCTCCTGGAAAGAAGGAAGAATATTTTTTTTATAAAAATGAACACAACAAATACAATAAAAAAACGTACAAAAACACGACAAAGAACAGTATAAATGAACAGAAAGGAATCAATATGGGCAACAAGCACGGCCCAAATCATTAAGTCAATAACAGGAATATCACATAAATAGCAACACAAAAGGAAATACAAAACAATCAGAATACATAAAACATAGCATGTTCACAGAACACACAGGATATACACAGGATGCACAAAGGGTACACACGGAAACTCATACACAGAACAAACCAGTGACAAAAAGAAAAGATGAAGAAAAAACAATGTAAAGCAACAGGAACACACAAAAACAGAAGGGCCACAAGTAAAGTGAAAAAAAAAAACATACACGAACACAGACCCGGAATACGCAGGAACTGGGAAGAAAAACAGCCACACCTACACCACAAACAGAAACAAACACCGGAATGTACAGGAACCGTGAACCAAGCACAGCCACACCCAACGCACACATGAAAACACACTGGAACATGCAGGAACCGGCACACACGGAAACACACCGGAATAAATACCAGAACATGTAGGAACTGGAAAACAAAACCACAACCACAAACCCACAAACAAAAACACTAGAACACGCAAGAACCGGAAACAAAAGAAACCCAACCACACGCATGCACGCGCTTGCACAAACACCAGAGCCACACGGATATGTACAGGAACAAAACACCGGAACACGCAGGAACTGAAAAGAACAGGAACAAAGTCACCAATTTCAATGCTTATATTTCTCTGGAAACTTACTGTGTGATTACCGGAGAAAGTACTTATTCCAAAGCAGCCAATCCTCATCGGTAGGGTGTACGTCTCCACGCTGACGTGGGCGCTCCATAAACTAAGAATCCATGTCATCAGGCGGCGGCTCGGCCGGTGGCGACCACACCAAAGCAGGGGACATCGAAGACGAAGGCAGGAGAGGCAGCAACTCCGTCGCTGATGGAACAGGGGGCGGGGGCATGGACTCTGCCGGCCGCATCACAGGAGGAGGCTCCGAAGGGGACAACACTACAGGGGCCACATCCGCAACAGAATCTACAGGGACGGGCACTGGCACAGATTCCCTACGACGGACATCCTTCTGCAGGACCACCACAAGACCCCGGCCCACATCATCAGCTGCACCAGCCACGACAGGAGGAGGGACCACCCTCCACTATTGGGAACCCCCTGCAGGAGAAGAACCAGTGGGAAACACAGAGAGATACCGTCACCGACGGCAGCAGCAGGCACGAGAATCTCTGTCATCACCGTCGTAGTCGACACCGCCGCACCAGAGACCACCTCACCGATACTCCTCAAAGCGTCAAAATCACCCACATTGGTCCAGGCAGAAGGAGAGAATTGCCGCGAACGCTTGGGACCCGGCCGCACTTCTTCAGACCCTGAGGTGAAGCCAGAAACACGGGAAGCACAGGGATAGCTCACTTTAGCGCGGCGCAAGACGTCAGTAGCCTCGACGACAGGAGGAACCGGTCCTACTACAGCAGGAGACCCTGCTTCCATATCACCTCCCAGCAAAGCGATGGAGAGAAAGGAGCTGCAGGACAAGGCAGAGGGTCAGGCGCAGAAGATGGAGGGGCAGGTACAGAAGACGGAGGGGAAGGCGCAACAGACGAAGAAGCTGAAGATGGAAAGGGAGCATCTGGGAGGAACAACAACAACACCACCAGGAACGCCACCAGCAACAGCAGCACACCCATCCAAGGATGGCACAACTACTGGAGCACAAAGCCCACCAAAAGCAGGCGCACCATCCGGTACAGGACACGCCACATCAGCCATGGCCACGTCCACAAATGCATCCACCAGGTCCTCCTCCACAGCCAGCGGCGAGAAATTTTCCTCACGAAAGAGATTCACGTTGAGGACAACAGCCACCGAGCAGGCAGCAGCTAGGTGGCCCAACAACCCACAGCGAAAACACGTGCGAGGCTGACGGGCATAGTAGACCCGGATGTAATACCTCATTAGTCGCACCGAGGACGGGATATCCGCCCGCAGCCACATCTCTAGAGTGCGAATACTAGTCTGGACGCCCCTAAGCTTCCCGGAGGAAACCATATTGAGCCTTGCACTCAAGACAGCACTAAACTGTCCAAAATATTGCCACAGCAGCTCATCCGAGAATTCAAGGGGCGCACCATGCATGCTGACAAAGGTGCGGGTCCCACTGTGGTCCGAGGCACCGTACTAGCAGCGTCTGACAGGGGCAAGGACTGCCCCTCGTAACATCGTAAAAACACCCTGTAATCTTCCTACTCCACAAACTTCACAATAGCTTGATGCAAAGACGCCAATTCCTCACCATAGATCGCAGCCATGGCGACACGCAACATATCACACATAACTAAATCCTCTGCAGGATAATCGGCCCGTCCAATAAATCCAGGCCCACCAAACGAGCCCGCAAAACAGGGGAAAGGAGGCCCCCCCATCACGCAGGCCACACCAACAAACGACGAGTATCCTCCAACCACGACGGATGCCAGGCAACTATTGGAGCACGACCGACCACCTCCACACCCCCTGCCGGCTGGTGGAACACGGAAGAATATAGTTCCCTGTTTAGTAATTGAATGAAGGCTACTTGTTATCAAGTGTGAGGAAGCTGCACGGACGTTATAAGTCATTTCACAGTGATTGTGAAGATATTAGAGGCGACCTGAAGCATAGAGGGTGGTCGTGTCCTGTGTGGACTCAAATGTGAGATATTCCTTCGAGTGGAGGAAAGTAAGCAGGTGTTTCTGTGTGAACCCTGCCAGGCGACTTCAGGTGCTCAAGGCAGGACTGAAAGGAACTGTGAGAGACAGTCCTAAAGCATTTTGTTGGATGACCAAGAGTAGCGCAATGGAGTGTCAGAGGGCAAGCGTCGTCACGTCCTAAAATTCTGCGGTAAGCTCACTTAATTAGTGATAGATTGTTTATTAGTATTTGATCGTAGCGATCGTAGAAGACGTATATGAATATAGGTTAGATTTTATTAGGATAGTGAACAGATATAAGGACGTAGAGATGAGTGGACATTGTGGGGGCGAGAGTGACGCATCCTCGCTTGCCTGAGGTCAATGAGCGACTGAGGGGTGGAGTGCCCGAGCGTTGCGTCGGTGGTTGATATCAGTGTGGTCTCGTCTGAAAATGGGGAAGTACCCACCGCGGCAGAGCCAGTGTACAGAAGGAAATATCGGAAGGCAGAATTTATTTGGTGCAAATATATGTATTCATATTTCACTTGCAGTACCCGGCCACAGCACCTTCCCTGTCCCCAAGTCCTCTTGACCATTTCCCCCGTACCCGTCTCCTCGGCCTCCCAATCATTTCCCCTCTCCACCGTCCCTCGTCCTCCTCATCATTCCCCACTCCATCATCCCTCTTTTTTCCCACCATTCCCCACTCCCTGTCCCTTGTCCCCTCACCATTCTCCATTCCTCATCCCCTCGTCCCCACCATCCCAACTCCCCCATCCCCTCGTCCTCACCATCCCAAACTCCCCCATCCCCTAGTCCTTCCCCACTATCCCCCCTCCCTTGTCCCCTCGTCCTCCCCATCATCTCTCACTTCCGCCCCTCGTCATCCCCACCATTCCCACCTCCCTCGTCCGATGCATTTCCAAGTGTGTTTTTCATGTGAGGGAAATCTTCGAAACCTCTTTACCGATTGCTTTGAAATTTTGACACAACGTTGCATTCGAATAGGCGCGTCTTTTTATATATCTATCATTTACATGCCTCACCTGGGACAGGAAAAAAACATTTTTTTTTTAAAATGCCGCCATCTGTTGGACATAAGAACAACACACACTGTAATCTCCGAAAGTTCTTCACCAATTGCTTTGAAATTTTGACATAACGTTCCTTTCGAATTCGTGTGTGTTTTGATGTACGTACTATATAGATGCCACACCTGTGACTGGTAAAAACAGGGTTTAATAAAAAACAGCACCGTCTGATGCACGTACTAGCAACACAGGTTGTACTAAATATGTTTACGATTCCATTTCAATGTTTCCGATTGCATTGATAAATTGAATTTTCATAGATTTTTATTTTTTTCATTTTGATTTAATTATTTTGTGTGAATTGCATTGAAATTGAGCTGTGTTGTTTACCATACCGTTCATTTCGTGAATATAGTATATTTTTGTATTTTTTCAAATTTTCATTTCATTTTTTAAACCGTTTTTCTTATATTTCAGTGATGGAAACATCAGATCACTTGATGTTCCCAATTTTCTGATGGGAACATCAGACCAT
>WNGS01145472.1:0-10411 GCA_020271785.1 Procambarus virginalis | reverse complement strand
ATATATATATATATATATAATCACGAAAATAAACACGTGATTAAAAATGTGACAATGTCAGACCACGGAGGAAAAATGTAACACTCCTTCTGAAGATGTATTAATATACGAAAAGTATAAGGAATTCCTGTTTCATTTCCTCCGTGGTCTGACAGTGGCAGGAACTATATATATATATAATATATATATATATATCTATATATATATATATTATATATATATATATATATATATATTAGTATATTTGGTAGCAGTCTTTCCTGTAGACATATGTTATTAAATATGACCGAAAAAGTAAGATTAATAATTCTAACACGAATTTTCTCAATTTTCCTTATGTTTGTTTTTATGATGACGGTAAATGAAAAATCAATTCTCCAAAATTCATTCTTTATTTCTTAGTCTGACGCGACACTTGAGCGCGTTTCGTAATCTTATTACATTTTCAAAGACTTTAGTTACACACACACAGAACAACTATAACTGAACAGAGTTTAAACAGTTTTTTTTTTTTATACCTGCATTGGGTGAGGTGACATGTTACAATGGTTTGGGGTGAGGTGAGAACAAACACAGAACACGAAACAATGGGTATAAGCTAAAGGGAAGAATAGATCTGTAACTGCAGAAGGCCTATTGGCCCGTATTTCTTGATGTTTCTATA
Source organism: Procambarus virginalis (assembly GCA_020271785.1). Lineage (NCBI taxonomy): Eukaryota > Metazoa > Arthropoda > Malacostraca > Decapoda > Cambaridae > Procambarus > Procambarus virginalis. The sequence continues at coordinate 9,747 of WNGS01145472.1, read as the reverse complement.
TTGGAGCGGAGTCTTGAAGTGGGTAGAATATAGTTGTGCGTTAATTGGCTGTTGATTGCTGGTGTTGACTTCTTGATGTGTAGTGCCTCGCAGATGTCAAGCCGCCTGTTGTCGCTGTTCTATCAATGATTTCTGTGTGGTTTGTTAAGATTTCTCTGGTGATGGTTTGGTTGTGGGAAGAGATTATATGTTCCTTGATAGAGCCTGTTGCTTATGCATCGTTAATCGCCTGGAAAGAGATGTTGTTGTCTTGCCATATATTGAGTTCTTTGGGGCTTACAGTCCCCAAGTGGGCATTTGAAGGCATAGACGACATTCGTCTCTTTCAAAGCGTTCTGCTTTGTGTCTGGAGAGTTTCTCATGAGTAGGTTGGCAGTTTTCTTGGTTTTATAGTAAATCGTCAATTGTATCTTCTGATTTTTGTCTGTAGGGATAACGTTTCTATTAACAATATCTTTCAGGACCCTTTCCTCCGTTTATGAGCTGTGGAGAAGAAGTTCCTGTAAAATAGTCTAATAGGGGGTATAGGTGTTGTGTTAGTTGTATCTTCAGAGGTTGCATGGCGTTTCACTTCCTTCTTATGATGTCTTCAATGAAACCATTGGAGAAGCCGTTGTTGACTAGGACTGCCTTACTCTACAGAGTTCTTCGTCGACTTGCTTCCATTCTGAGCTGTGGCTGAGAGCACGGTCGACATAAGCGTTAACAACACTCCTCTTGTACCTATCTGGGTACAGAGGAGTGTTGTATCGACATCACCTCAGCACGGAAACAAGGATTATCAAGAAGCTAACAACACTATATGGGGGACCCATGGCAATTCCACGACCAAGAGACGGCTTCCTGAACCTTGCAGGTATCAACCTCACTGAGGACCAAGTCATTCTCCTAAATCTGGGTATAAACTGTCACGTTATGTCCAGACCAAGTGCGTTGGCCCGGAAAGTGGAGTTGGAGATCCTGTTGGACGACATATTTGACCTCGAAGCACAAAAGAAGGTCACCACCAAAGACACCTTACAAGCTGAACTTATCGCAGAGAGGAGGAAGAATCGAGGCAACTACAGAAGTACCATACTGACCCCCGAGCTCAAAGCGGCAGCCAAGAGCCTTCGTGAGAACAAGGAGATAGTTGTCAGGAGAGGCGACAGTCGCCAATATACGTCATCCTTAAGAAAGACGAATTCTGGCTGCATGAACACATACTCTTCGACCACAAACGAATGGAGAAACAGCAACATCGACGAAAGTCTCCGCACCCGCATCGAACAACACCTCGACATCCTCACAGACCGACATCACCTCAGCACGGAAACAAGGATTATCAAGAAGCTAACAACACTATATGGAGGACCCATGGCAATTCCACGACCAAGAGACGGCTTCCTGAACCTTGCAGGTATCAACCTCACTGAGGACCAAGTCACTCTCCTAAATCTGGGTATAAACTGTCACGTTATGTCCAGACCAAGTGCGTTGGCCCGGAAAGTGGAGTTGGAGATCCTGTTGGACGACATATTTGACCTCGAAGCACAAAAGAAGGTCACCACCAAAGACACCTTACAAGCTGAACTTATTGCAGAAGGAGGAAAGAATCGAGGCAACTACAGAAGTACCATACTGACCCCCGAGCTCAAAGCGGCAGCCAAGAGCCTTCGTGAGAACAAGGAGATAGTTGTCAGGAGAGGCGACAAGTCGCCAATATACGTCATCCTTAAGAAAGACGAATATCTGGCGAAAATGAACCACATACTCTCTGACCAAACTAAATTCCAAAGGGTAACGAAGGACACTACAGCCGAATTGAAAACAAAGGTCAACAAGTTGATTGAAACTGTGAATGCCAAGAAATCCGGACTCCACCTGCCAAAGATTATTGGAGAATATAAACCTGGATATGCGTATGGAAACGTCAAGACGCATAAGCCTGGAAACCCACTTCGGCCAATTATCAGCCAGATACCCACACCCACGTACAGACTGGCGAAACGACTCAACGGCTTACTGACTCCTTATGTCCCGTGCAACTTCAGCCTGAAATCCCCGAAGGAATTTGTTGACTTACTGCGGGGAACACGGGCTACAGGGATAAGAGCATCGTTGGACGTAGAATCACTGTTCACCAACGTACCTGTGGATGAAACAATCGGGATGATAGTGGACCGAGTGTATCGAGACCCGGCCTGTACTCCCCTTGACATGCCAGAAAATATCCTGAGGAAACTACTCCAAGCTTGTACTAAGGAGGCACCCTTCTTGAGCCCGGATGGGCACATGTATAAGCAAGTAGATGGGGTCGCTATGGGTTCTCCCCTAGGCGTCCTGTTTGCAAACTTCTACATGGGTACTATTGAGGAAAAAGTCTTAGTCGACTTGAACTTGAAACCGGCCATATACTGCAGGTATGTTGACGACATTTTTACACAGGTACCTGATGTCAGACATCTGCAGGAGCTGAAAGAAGCGTTTGAGCAGAATTCTGTGTTACGTTTCACTTACGAGATGGAGAAGGATGGGAAGCTGCCCTTTCTAGATGTAACAGTCATGGAAAGGAGCGGAGGTTTCCACACTGCAGTCTACACTAAGGAAACAAACATAGGAATGTGCCTAAATGCCAACAGTGACTGCCCAGATAGGTACAAGAGGAGTGTTGTTAACGCTTATGTCGACCGTGCTCTCAGCCACAGCTCAGAATGGAAGCAAGTCGACGAAGAACTCTGTAGAGTAAGGCAGGTCCTAGTCAACAACGGCTTCTCCAATGGTTTCATTGAAGACATCATAAGAAGGAAAGTGAAACGCCATGCAACCTCTGAAGATACAACTAACACAACACCTATACCCCCTATTAGACTATTTTACAGGAACTTCTTCTCCACAGCTCATAAAACGGAGGAAAGGGTCCTGAAAGATATTGTTAATAGAAACGTTATCCCTACAGACAAAAATCAGAAGATACAATTGACGATTTACTATAAAACCAAGAAAACTGCCAACCTACTCATGAGAAACTCTCCAGACACAAAGCAGAACGCTTTGAAAGAGACCAATGTCGTCTATGCCTTCAAATGCCCACTTGGGGACTGTAAGCCCCAAAGAACTCAATATATAGGCAAGACAACAACATCTCTTTCCAGGCGATTAACGATGCATAAGCAACAGGGCTCTATCAAGGAACATATAATCTCTTCCCACAACCAAACCATCACCAGAGAAATCTTAACAAACAACACAGAAATCATTGATAGATACAGCGACAACAGGCGGCTTGACATCTGCGAGGCACTACACATCAAGAAGTCAACACCAGCAATCAACAGCCAATTAACGCACAACTATATTCTACCCACTTCAAGACTCCGCTCCAATATAGAAACATCAAGAAATACGGGCCAATAGGCCTTCTGCAGTTACAGATCTATTCTTCCCTTTAGCTTATACCCATTGTTTCGTGTTCTGTGTTTGTTCTCACCTCACCCCAAACCATTGTAACATGTCACCTCACCCAAATGCAGGTATAAAAAAGAAAAGCTGTTTAAACTCTGTTCAGTTATAGTTGTTCTGTGTGTGTGTAACTAAAGTCTTTGAAAATGTAATAAGTTTTACGAAACGCGCTCAAGTGTCGCGTCAGACTAAGAAATAAAGAATGAATTTTGGAGAATTGATTTTTCATTTACCGTCATCAGTAAAAACAAACATAAGGAAAATTGAGAAAATTCGTGTTAGAATTATTAATCTTACTTTTTCGGTCATATTTAATAACATATATATATATATATATATATATATATATATATATATATATATATATATATATATATATATATATATATATATATATATATAATATTGTGACGGGAAAGTGTAGATGGTAATGCAGTCCTCACTTTGGCTGATGTTAATGCCTAATCACATTTAGAGAAGAAAATAAAAAAAAAATGTTGACTGCTTGGCTTGTTTCCTGTGGTAAGTGAGAGGGAGGAACACGTAAAACAAATCGTATAAAAAATGAAACTTTAATTTACTTAAAAACAAATAAAAGAAAGACAAGTCCCATGGCAATGTACAGTGCAATAAAAAAAGAGAGATAAATGCAAGAAAACAATATAAAATAAAGTAGTACTACATTAGACAAAATAGTAAATAGTGCTGAGAATATTGGCTTGGCTGAGACCTCCCTTAGTATACAAAGCAGAGAGAGATGTCAACTTTTAGAGCACTAGGATATTCTGAAGTCCAAAGCTTGTGTGCATCTATTTATATGGGGGTGTAGGTGGCGCTGGCGTCAAGGACAGTCGTTGATCCACCAATCGGAAAAGAGCGCTGGCTGGAGTGGTAGTTTGGTGGTTGACGACGGTGGCGAGCCGGCAGGAGGGAGTGTGGAGTGGAGCGAGTTTAGGGTACGTTTTACCCCCTGGTCAAAACGTTTTGTGCTACTGGTATACGTATCTTGAAGGTAGCATCTTATTGTTGTATATATATGAGTAACTTTATGTAGGGAAGAGCAGGCTCAATCTCTCTTGAAAGAGATTACCGTCACAACTCTCCCCCGAAGCCTGCTCTTACGGGTTAAGTTACTTCTTCTGATGGTAGAGTGGTATGTGTAGCTGCCTCTACCTCATAGACTCTGGAGAGGGCGTCTGCTATGATGTTGTCAGAACCCTTGATGTAGAAGATCTCCAGGTTGAAATTCTGCAGATACAAAGCCCATCGTAGAAGTCGTTGATTGTTGAATTGGGCTTGCTGCAAGAAGCGTAGGGGATTGTGGTCCGAGTAGATGGTGGTAGACCGAGCACCTTGTAGGTAAGATTCAAAGTGCTGTAAGTTCAGGACGATGGAGAGAAGTTCCTTTTCGATAGTGCTGTAGTTCTTCTGGTGAGGCTTCAACTTGTAGCTGTAGTAGCTAACAGGAAGAACCTCCTCGCCTCGTTGTTGCATTAGGACGCCCCCGATGCCGGTGCCACTTGCGTCGACATGGAGGATGAAAGGCTTCGTGATATCTGGCGAGGCGAGAATGGGATTAGAACAGAGCAGAGATTTTAGTTGTTCAAAAGCAATGGTTTGCTGAATGGTCCAATGATACCGTTGCTTGGGGCTGGTTAAAGTGATCAATGGTGTCGCTACCGTACTAAAATTCTTCACAAACCTACGGTAGTAGGAGGCAAGACCAAGGAAGCGCAGGAGCTGCTTCCTGGTGGTAGGCTGTGGGTAATGCTGGATGGCTTGAGTGTGTATGTTTAACGGAGCTAGGCTGCCACTCCCTATCACATGACCAAGATAACGCACTTTACCTTTAGCAAAGGTGGACTTGCCCAAGTTGATGGTGAGGCCGGCTGTCAGGAGCTTGGCGAACAATCGTTGCAGCTGGAGCAGATGTTCGTTCCAGGTGTTAGTTGCCACAACGATATCATCCAAGTAGGCGTAGGTGTGATCTAAGCCATGGATGACGCGGTTGACAGCTCGCTGGAAGGTGGCCGGGGCATTACATAGTCCAAATGGAAGGCGTTCATATCTGTAAAGGCCAAAAGGAGTGGTGAAGGCAGATATTTCCTTAGCTCGCTCTGTCAAACATACTTGGTAGTATCCCTTGAGTAAGTCTAGTTGGGATAAATACCGAGCATTACCAATGGCGTCAAGGATGTCATCTATTCTAGGTAATGGGTAAGCATCCTTGACAGTCACAAGATTCAATTTCCTGTAGTCGGTACACAGCCTCACTTTACCGTGCGGTTTCGGCACCAAGATGCAGGGTGAGGCCCAAGGGGACTCACAAGGGGTGGCCAGCCCATGATCCAGGAGGTACTGTACTTCAGCACGCATAACTTCCTTTTTGCTCGGGCTGATTCGGTAGAAAGGTTGACGAATCGGCCGGGTGTCAGGGAGTAGCTGGATGTCGTGCTGAACCACATTACACTCCTGTGGATCATCGCTGAACAACTTCTGATGTTCCTTGAAGATTCTGATGAGAGGAGCACTATTACAGTCCTGCAAATATTTATGAAGATCAGTTAGGATTTCCGAGTTGGAAGGCACTGACTCAGTGTTAGTGCTTTCGGGAGGAGAAGCAGGGAAGGTCTCACTGTGGAGGTATGGACCTTTAAATGTGGATAATGATACTAACACAGTGGGGGGAGTACCTTGATACTGCTTCAGGAGGTTGACGTGGCACAACTGGGTCTTCCGCCGCCTATCTGGAGTCTCAAGAACGTAGTTGTGGTTGTTTCTGCACTCCTTGATGCGGTAGGGTCCTGAAAACTTGTTTTGCAATGGAGAACCTGGGATAGGAAAATATGCCAACACGAAGTCTCCTGGTTTAAATTTCCTTATTTTGCTGCGTTGGTCAAAATGAGTCTTCATCCTCTCCTGAGCTTTCAATAGATTGTCATTAGCAAATTTACGTACTCTCTCTAGAATGTGCTTTAAGTTTTGAAGAAACTGGGGCACATTCTGAGGGTCACTGAAGGTGGCATTACGTAGAGAGTCTTTAAAAGCTTTGAGAGGAGTACGGCACTTACGTCCGTAGAGCATCTCATAAGGAGATACTCCTAGAGACTCATTGGGGAGACTTCTGAAAATGCACATGATGAGGTCAAGTTGTTTATCCCAGTCTTTCAAGGTTTCATTGCAAAATTTCTTTAGGAGTGCTTTAATAGTCTGATGACTACGTTCAAGAGAACCCTGTGAAGCAGGATGATAGGGGCTGGACAATACCTGTGTGATGTTGAACTCTTCCAGTGTCTTCTTGAAGAGATCACTGGTGAAGTTGGTGCCACAGTCACTTTGAACCTCTCTTGGAAATCCATACTGGGTGAAGATCTTCAATAGTTGTTTCACCACAGTAGCAGCCGTAATGTTCTTTACTGGAACTGCTATGGGGAATCTGGTGGTAGGACACAGGATAGTTAGTATATAGGCGTTGCCAGAACTGGTCCGGGGTAAAGGACCAACACAGTCTATGATGAGCCTGTGGAAAGGTTCCGCAGGCACTGGATAGGAGTCAACGGAGCCTTGGGAATAGAGATGTTAGGTTTACCTGCCATCTGACATGTATGACACTGTTGCACGTAACTTTTGACGTCTTTAACCATACCTGGCCAGTAGTAGTCTTGTCTGATTCCGTGGTAGGTTTTGTTAAAACCATAGTGAGAAAGTGCTCCGTGGGCCAGGTGTAGAATATCGGGCCGTAGGCTGGTGGGAACCACTAGTTGTTCGACATTTGCCCAATCGTCATCCTCCTTCAGCTTACTGGGTCTGTACCTGCGGTAGAGCAACTGATTCTCTAGGAAGAACCCAGGGATACTGTCAGGTTGAGTCTCAGCCTGGAAGAATAATGGTGTTAATGAAGGATCCTCCCTCTGTAACTTACGGAACTCCAACATAGTAAGATTCGGTGGTAGATTCTGAGGGTCTTGAGGGACAGCGGTAGCAGTAGAGTCAGCTGGTTGCGGGCGTGCAGCTTGTGCACGGGTGGTCACCAAAACCGGAGGAGAAACTTCATCACTTTCTTGGACCTCTGCTGGAACATACTTAAAGATGAGATTGTCCACTACAGAGGTACACACCTGGGGTTTGTCCATGATGATCAGGTTGGAAGGTTGCAGATCTTCTGCCAAGTCATTGCCCAGGAGAAGTTGCACTCCAGACATGGGAAAAGGCTTTTCCCTGATGGCGACTTGGACTTCACCGGTCACGAAAGGACAATCCAGGTGGACTCTGGCGAGTGGATACGGAGTGGTAGCAGTGAGGTCAGTGATAAGGACGGTTTCCCCGGTGTAGGTGATGTTAGGCACAGCGATTTCAATATTATTGACTGAAGAGCCGCTGTGTCCCTCAAGATCTTCAATTTGAAACGTCCCTCCGAATCTGTACCGTTGGCAGAGACAGTTCCAGGATACAGGTGTTTGCTGAAGAGAGAAAGATCATTAACAGGAACACCAACATTCATCACAGGCTTACCGGACTTAGGAGGAGTCGGTTTGGGTTTAGTAGTTTCATTATTGCCTTTGTATTGAGCTTTCCACATTTATCCATGGTATGTCCATAGAGTTTGCAATACTTACAATACAATTGAGAGCTCGCTTGATCGGTACTCACTTTATCATAACTATACCAAGACTTCTTACTGGAAGGTGGTCTGGTGTTAGCCGGTGGATGAGGCTGTAGGTGTCAGCCGACTTCGCACATTTGATGTAGTCGGTTTCTTCTTTGTCTGCTAAATATAAACGGATGGAAGGGGGAACACGTCTCAAGAATTCCTCAACTAGAATGAGGTTGACGAGTTCTGAAAATGTAGAGACATGTGCTGCTTCCAGCCATTTCATGAAATATCTTTTCTTTGTATTGGCAAATTCTAGAAAGGTGGTGGTACTTGCCTTTAGATAATCACGGAATTTTCGTCTGTAGCTTTCGGTGGAGAGAAGGTAGGCGTCCAAAACTGCTTGCTTCAGGGTCTGGTAGTCATTCTCAGACGCTAAGGTACTGAGAGTAACTGCAGCTCTACCTGTGAGATGCACTCTGAGAAGGGTAGACCATTGATCTGCAGGCCAGCTAAGTTTTTTAGCTAGGGTCTCAAAAGTGGTGAAAAATACATCGATCTCTGTCTCAACGAATGGTGGCATTAACTTACTTGCATGGGAGACATTGAAACTTACGGGAAGACTAGCTGTAGCTTGTTGGCGCTGAGTGTGGTGTGTAGTTTCCAACGCGAGTTCTTGTCGACGATATGCTAGAGCCATATCAGCTTGCTTCTTATCATGTTCGCGTTGCATCTCCAGGTCACGTTTTCTTGCTTCAAGCTGTACTCGCTCACGCTCTTGGAGTAGGGCCGCCTCTTCTTTCTTTAGGGCCATCTCGCGTTCCTGTTCTTTCCTTAGGGCCGCCTCACGTTCCTTGAGTGCAGCCTCTTCTTTCTTTATCTGGAGAGCTTCTTTCTGTTGTTGTAGAGCTTCTTTTTGTTGTTCCCGCTCGATTTTCGCTAGTTCGAGCTTCAGCTTCATAGGTGCCAGAGCATGTTTATCTGCAATAGAATAGTTTTCGTGAGTTTCAGAGTCTATCTTTCCTTCATCTAAGAGGTGATCCAAGATTATATTATGCAAGTCATTTTTGTTGGCTCCAGGGAACATCTAGTTGATACTCGTGTGCAAGAGTTTGTAATTCGGTCCTCTTGGCACGACTTAAGTTCCCTATTTCACTTGCTGGATCACTACGAAATGCTAGGAGACAAAACATGGTGAAAATAGCAAATAAATGTACAATGAATATCCTAGTGCTCTAAGAGTTGACATCTCTCTCTGGCATACTAAGCTCTCTGGCTCTGTATACTAAGGGAGGTCTCAGCCAAAGCCCATATTCTCAGCACCATTTACTATTTTGTCTAACGTAGTACTATTTTATTTTATATTGTGTTCTTGCATTTATCTCTGTTTTTTTATTGCACTGTACATTGCCATGGGACTTGTCTTTCTTTTATTTGTGTTTAAAGTAAATTAAAGTTTCATTTTTTATACGATTTGTTTTACGTGTTCCTTCCTCTCACTTACCACAGGAAACAAGCCAAGCAGTCAACATTTTTTTTTTTTTTTTTTCCTCTCTAAATGTGATTAGGCATTAACATCAGCCAAAGTGAGGACTGCATTACCATCTACACTTCCCGTCACATTTAATGGGTCCTCTTGGCACGACTTAAGTTCCCTATTTTACTTGCTGGATCACTATGAAATGCTGGGAGACGAAACATGGTGAAAATAGCAA
>WNGS01145465.1:0-10133 GCA_020271785.1 Procambarus virginalis | reverse complement strand
TTTCTCCTTGACTTCGTGGCTAAATATTGGATTTGCTGTCACAAGTCGCTGAATATCTGTAATGTTTCCGTTCAGCAAAGAAGCATGAAAACTAATCCCCGTTCTCGAGATGAGGTGATCTGGTTAGTCCGTTCTAGCAACGTCACATGCGTCAAATTTGAGGCGGTATTGCTTATCCGGAAGTTTGCGAACAGATGCTCATTTCGTCCCAGAATGCGATAATATTACGATATTTCTTTAATTTTTACTCAAATATCGACATTTTGACATTGAAGTCGATAGCGGTAAATTGGGATGGATTAAGTGAGAGAACTGGTTGATCTGGTAGAGTCATCAAGCATGAAGAATGGCTGGTCTTAAAAAGAACGTCGTTTTGGCCGTTTATGGCCGTATGACCGAATATGGACGTAATTTGAAAATGAAAAAAAAAAATGGATTTTTTTTTCAACAACAGTAAGTTAAGGGTCCTCTGATAGGTTAAGTGGGCAAGAAATTCTCATAAAGTTTCAAAACGGTATGAAAAACGTTAATTGAAAGTTTCCTCTTCTAAGCTTGCCGAGTAAGCTGAACGACTCAAACAGAAAACGGAACAGTACGTCACTTTTGTGAGTCGATTTCATTTCAAATTACGTCCAAATTTGGCCATAGTGCGCATACGAGCCAAAAGTGACGTTATTTTTAAGAGGACGGGTTAAGGTGTCACGGGTGGCGTGGGGACCTGGTCGACCCATTCTCAACTTTTTGTATTAAGTTGAATTATGGTGTAACGATCCGGACGATATTTTCATCAAAGTAAAACCTGCTTTTGTCTGCGTGATTAATGATCTTTTTTATATTATTATTATTTGTTTTCAAGGGAGCGCATTCATTTGTTTGCTTAGCCCCCTTCCCACTTTTTACCCCCCCCCCCTCTGTGCCATTTATTACCCTCCCCCCTCTCACCCCCCCCCCTGCACCATCCTTTCCGCATTGTCTACCCTACCATTATCACCTCCTCACCCTCCCTACTACGCTCTCTCTCTCTCTCTCTCTCTCTCTCTCTCTCTCTCTCTCTCTCTCTCTCTCTCTCTCTCTAGGAAAACAAGTTTTGATTTTTTTTTTACAAATTAAATAGTTATACGTTTGATTTATATCTGTGTGATGTTTGTGGGACAAGGCCCAGGACGGTGTGTCTCGGGAAGAATAGTTGGCTCTGTTGAAGATATTTGTTTATTGTATTACGGCCGAATTTTCAGTATCAGAAAATTGATGTTATTTCTCCCGAAATCAATGAATAATGTTGTTTTACTAGAATAGAAGGGAACTTTCAGGAAAAAGCGTCAAGCCATTACGACTGTATGACTAGAGGAAGGAACTATTATTAATATTATTTGTAAATTAATACCCATTTGCTTTGTATCTGCATGAAGGAGTGTGTTGGGCCTCAACCCGGCCTCTAGAATAGTACATCGTATTTTGACGTATAAAGAGCTGAAACGTGATCACAGCGGCTCACTATATTAACGTGATGTCCCGTTTCCTGTTCGTGGTGCCTCGGTTTAGGTTAGGTTCGGGCAATTTAGCAAACCAGTTAGAGACAAGTTACAGAGGACGGGATGGGGTGGGAGTGATGGCTCTCATGGACGTACGTGTTTGATAGTATCTTTATCTACCTATCTCTCTTTATCTACCTGTCTCTTTATCTGTCTCTATCTACATGTCTCTTTATCAACCTGTCTCTATCCAATTATACAGCCCCAGTATCCATGAGGAGGGTAGCCCCAGCCTCCATGAGGAGGGTAGCCCCAGTATCCATGAGGAGGGTAGCCCCAGCCTCCATGAGGAGGGTAGCCCCAGCCTCCATGAGGAGGGTAGCTCCAGCCTCCATGAGGAGGGTGGCCCCAGCCTCCATGAGGAGGGTAGCCCCAGCCTCCATGAGGAGGGTAGCCCCAGCCTCCATGAGGAGGGTAGCCCCAGCCTCCATGAGGAGGGTAGCCCCAGCCTCCATGAGGAGGGTAGCTCCAGCCTCCATGAGGAGGGTGGCCCCAGCCTCCATGAGGAGGGTAGCCCCAGCCTCCATGAGGAGGGTAGCCCCAGCCTCCATGAGGAGGGTAGCCCCAGCCTCCATGAGGAGGGTAGCCCCAGCCTCCATGAGGAGGTAGCCCCAGTATCCATGAGGAGGGTAGCCCCAGCCTCCATGAGGAGGGTAGCCCCAGCCTCCATGAGGAGGGTAGCCCCAGCCTCCATGAGGAGGGTAGCTCCAGCCTCCATGAGGAGGGTGGCCCCAGCCTCCATGAGGAGGGTGGCCCCAGCCTCCATGAGGAGGGTAGCCCCAGCCTCCATGAGGAAGGTAGCCCCAGCAGCCATGAGGAAGGTAGCCCCAGCCTCCATGAGGAGGGTAGCCCCAGCAGCCATGAGGAGGGTAGCCCCAGCCTCCATGAGGAGGGTAGCCCCAGCCTCCATGAGGAGGGTAGCCCCAGCCTCCATGAGGAGGGTAGCCCAGCCTCCATGAGGAGGGTAGCCCCAGCAGCCATGAGGAGGGTAGCCCCAGCCTCCATGAGGAGGTAGCCCCAGTATCCATGAGGAGGGTAGCCCCAGCAGCCATGAGGAGGGTAGCCCCAGCCTCCATGAGAGGGTAGCCCCAGCAGCCATGAGGAGGGTAGCCCCAGCCTCCATGAGGAGGGTAGCCCCAGCAGCCATGAGGAGGTAGCCCCAGCCTCCATGAGGAGGTAGCCCCAGTATCCATGAGGAGGGTAGCCCCAGCAGCCATGAGGAGGGTAGCCCCAGCCTCCATGAGGAGGGTAGCCCCAGCAGCCATGAGGAGGTAGCCCCAGTATCCATGAGGAGGGTAGCCCCAGTATCCATGAGGAGGGTAGCCCCAGCCTCCATGAGGAGGGTAGCCCCAGCCTCCATGAGGAGGTAGCCCCAGCCTCCATGAGGAGGGTAGCCCCAGCAGCCATGAGGAGGGTAGCCCCAGCCTCCATGAGGAGGGTAGCCCCAGCCTCCATGAGGAGGTAGCCCCAGCCTCCATGAGGAGGGTAACTCCAGCCTCCATGAGGAAGGTAGCCCCAGCCTCCATGAGGAAGGTAGCCCCAGCCTCCATGAGGAGGGTAGCCCCAGCCTCCATGAGGAGGGTAACTCCAGCCTCCATGAGGAAGGTAGCCCCAGCAGCCATGAGGAGGGTAGCCCCAGCCTCCATGAGGAGGTAGCCCCAGCCTCCATGAGGAGGGTAACTCCAGCCTCCATGAGGAGGGTAGCCCCAGCCTCCATGAGGAGGGTAGCCCCAGCCTCCATGAGGAGGGTAGCCCAGGCCTCCATGAGGGGGGTAGCCCCAGCCTCCATGAGGAGGTAGCCCCAGCCTCCATGAGGAGGGTAGCCCCAGCCTCCATGAAGAGGGTAGCCCAGGCCTCCATGAGGAGGGTAGCCCCAGCCTCCATGAAGAGGGTAGCCCAGGCCTCCATGAGGAGGGTAGCTCCAGCCTCCATGAGGAGGGTAGCCCAGGCGTCCATGAGGAGGGTAGCCCCAGCCTCCATGAGGAGGTAGCCCCAGCCTCCATGAGGAGGTAGCCCACCTCCATGAGGAGGGTAGCCCCAGCCTCCATGAGGAGTAGCCCAGGCCTCTCCTGATTACTAATTATTAAAACTCATCCAGTTCTCAAACACTCATTAATGAATAATAATAAATCTCGATATAATCCAGTTAATTTTCCAAATTATAATCAGCTAAACAAAATTGTATTTTAGGTTCTCAGTACATATTCAAATACTCGTAGTATAATTATCATCAAAAACACCATAATTATAGTGTTTTTATACTATACAAACTATAATTTCAATAATAGTTTGGGCTCCGAGCTGCTTACTGTTTCCTCAGGTAGCCCCCAGCTGCAGGCTGATAGCAATGCTATGTAAAATATTGCTATCAGCCTGGTAGCAATATCCGGCTGATATTGCTCTAAGCCATATCATAAAAAAAATCACCGCTTTGGGGGAATGTCTTTCAATGGTTTAATCAATTTTGCTTTCGAGTTAAATATTTCTTTAACAGTTAAATAGCGAAATATGAAAGAAAATTCATCATACAAATTATTGCAAAAATATTAAAATCCTAGACGAGTTTACTAAATTTTTTTAAGTAAACTTGGTAAAAAATAATGGTTTCTGTGATTAGTTATAACATGTATTGCACTCTGAACTTCAATATATGGAAATTTTTTATTTAGAATACCTGATGCGCTCCAAAGCAAGAGGGTATTTATTTCTGCTAAAACTGGATTGGTGACGTGTGTGTTGTAATGGAACTGGCTTGCTGATGAGTGGTGTTTGGAACTGGCTTGCTGATGAGTGGTGTTTGGAACTGTCTTGCTGATGAGTGGTGTTTGGAACTGGCTTGCTGATGAGTGGTGTTTGGAACTGGCTTGCTGATGAGTTGTGTTTGGAACTGGCTTGCTGATGAGTGGTGTTTGGAACTGGCTTGCTGATGAGTGGTGTTTGGAACTGGCTTGCTGATGAGTGGTGTTTGGAACTGGCTTGCTGATGAGTGGTGTTTGGAACTGGCTTGCTGATGAGTGGTGTTTGGAACTGGCTTGCTGATTGGTGTTTGGAACTGGCTTGCTGATGAGTGGTGTTTGGAACTGGCTTGCTGATGAGTGGTGTTTGGAACTGGCTTGCTAATGAGTGGTGTTTGGAACTGGCTTGCTGATGAGTGGTGTTTGGAACTGGCTTGCTAATGAGTGATGTTTGGAACTGGCTTGCTGATGAGAGCTGTCTGGAACTGACTTGCTGATGAGAGCTGTATGGAACTGGCTTGTTGATGAGTGCAGTTTGGAACTGGTTTGCTGATGAGTGCTGCATGACGTCTCCACGTAGTGAGGACCGATTCACTGCCCTTCCTAATGCCTGAGACACTCCTAGGTCTGGAGAAATTCATTCCCCTCCAACGGAGGTCGTAAAATGCTTCCTCCAGGCGGAATCAGGGCTACCTAACACCTACTTGAGCGGTTTGTTCTACCTTTCCCTGTCAGGGTCAGCACACCTAAGGTGCCCACTTGTGGCTCTGCCCACAGGGTATCGCCTCGCCCTTCAAGGAAGGACTAAATGACCTGGTCAGTGATATGGTCCTAAACAAAGAAAATCGGTCATGGGCTACGTTTGCAGTACGATTTGGGTTGGTTGCGTACTGGGATGCGCATAATACCAGTCAGTTGGACAGCAGTCAATAAACAACGTTGTTTGTCCATCAATTATAGACGAAATCGGTATTATTTCCTTCCAAGCATGATATTCTCCGGGTCTTGGAGTACTGATGTGCTTTTCCTCCTAAAACCGCGATGTTTTGAGCTGATGGGTGCTCAGAATCTTACGTTTTCCAGAGAACAAAACTGTGCGAGGCCAGCTAGCAATGGCGCTGGCAGCAAGTGTTACTGCTCGTTCACACAGCTCGTAGAGTTAGGGGGACAGTGATAAACATAGTCCAGGGTTAGTCACTGTCTCTAAGTATGCTCTACCAGAGTGCCTCATGAGACTGTACACAAAAAATACAATACTAGGATATAGAAACATGCACATCAAAATATGTATATGTAACTTTAAGAGTATTCATAAATGCATCACAATATAATCAGATGGCAAATCAACACAATGAAATATATAAAAATTCTCTCCAAATAATACATCTACTACAAAGTAACTAGATTAAGCGTTAACAGATTTATCAGACATGATGTTGCCGACTGAGTACCTCCAGCAAAACTGAGGTCTCCCCAGACTTCCTACCCACAACTCCCTGCTCCGCCTCCATCCAGAACAAGGAATGGTAAACAAGTACTTTTACTTAAATTCAACATATGAGAAAAACAATCGTTCTCACATGGATATGAATAAAAACTAAAATGTAAGTGCAATGTGTAAATAATATAAGTTACAATGCCACATGCTTAATAAAAGGAAAATAACAATAATATGAATATTAAAAGGTGACATCTAGCAACGGCCACAAATGTACACATACAATTATTTGGTCCAAACTGACCAGATTAATACACGTATATTCCCTGTATAACTATAGCAAGCCCGCACCATGCTCCAACTATGTTGCCAAGCTATACTACACATTCACAAGTATATACATATACATATAAAGAAATAATTTTAAATAATTTTGTTTCATATTGAATAATGTGAGTATCCATAAATAGGAATACGTTACAGCGAGTCCCCCAGCAGCAATTGACCTCTTACCTAGCCTTGGGTACATGTAGTGTTGTTCCAACTCACAGCTGTACAGCAGTTGGCACATCAGTTGTCAACAATGTTGTTTGGTGAGTTTTCGGCACTGTCAACACAGCAGACAGTTCACAGCATGTAGAATTGTGTAGCACAGAGCATCGTTTTATACACGGCATCGGTGTACAGCACACAGCTTCAGTTTGCACATAGCTTCCTCAGCACACAGCTTCAGTCAGTACAAAGCTTCAGTCAACACTAAGCTTCAGTTAGCACAAAGCTTCAGTCAGCACACAGTTTCAGTTAGCACATGGCATTGGTAGCACACAGCTTTGGTAAGCACACAGCAGCATTGGTCAGCACACAGCATTGTTCAGCATACAGCATTGGTCAGAAATACAGCATTGGTCAGTACACAGCATTCTTCAGCATACAATATTGGTCAGCACACAGCATTGGTCAACACACAGCATTAGTATGATGGTCACAGACAGCATGTTTTCTCCTCCTCCTCCTCCTCCCGGGGCGAGACAGCATACTTCTCTCTTGTTCAGAGCTGCTGTTTATCATGGTCGCCAGTGTGGTGTTAATTGTTGGTGTGGATGGCCTTGGTCGTAGGGCTGATGTAAAGCCATTGCCTGGTTACTGACTTTAATACTTATCATGATACATTACGAGCAGCGTCCAAGCGTGGCGGGCGTCCAGCACGCTCTCTCTTGTTTACATCCTGCCGGCGTATGAAACGCAGAGCATACAAACGGATGGCGCCGTTTGACATGACCGCGACAGTTACCACCCCAATATAGCTGCCTTTAAAGAGTTGACTCAAGGGTCACAATATCTAATTACCAGACCGATATAGCTGCCTTCTCTTAATTAAAAAAGTGTTGTGGAGAGTCGCAACACATATCTCACCCACACCCCCCTTATCCATGAAGATACAGAGCGCCACAGCTTAGGCCAGGATTCGTCCGACATTTATACACGTGACTAATTACGAAACCCGTACATCTTTCCTCGACAATGGATGTTTTTGACTCCAACAGTTCCCGAAAATGGAAACTTCACGCGCTAATGTTATGATTGTTATGAACAACGTCTTGTAAACTTCGGAGATCATAAACTGATTAATAATGGGAAATAATGTCATTATGAATGAGTAGCGCCATTCGCAATGGATGAAATGCCGTCTTCTGAATGACAATATCTTCCTCATTCATTCAGAATGAGGAAGATGTTGTGTTGGACACTAAAGAAATTGATCAATCCTGGCTTGTTTGTATGAGTTATATTAGAAACGTTTGTTTATTTGAGACAAAATCAGTGTATAAGTGTATGAGTGTAGCCGACTACTGTATGATAGCGCACAGCTGAAGAATTATAAGTTCAAGATGACTCTCACCAATACGTGAGAACAGGAACCAAAATTTGATTACAGGAACCAATACTTGAGAACAAAAAACCAACCATTGAGAACAAAACCAACCATTGAGAACAGGAACCATTACTTGAGAACAGGAACCATTACTTGAGAACAGGCACCATACTTGAGAACAGGAACCATTACTTGAGAACAAGAACCATTACTTGAGAACAAAAACCAATACTTGAGAACAGGAACCATTGAGAACAGGAATCAAAACTTGCGAACAGGAACCATTACTTGAGAACAGGGAACCTGTGAGCAAAGAGCTCACTGAGCACTTTGCTATGACTCACCACCTACTGAGCTCTACTGAGCACTTTACCTTCTCACACCATCAGAGCTCTACCGAACCCCTAACCATGTTTGATCATGTTTTTCCAATGTCTGTTGACACGGTCTGTTGTCTGTTTGCTGCATATTTGAACAAGGTAGATGTATGCTCCGTGTGACACGGTCCTGCAGGTATGTCTAACACTGGTGGCGTGGAGAGTGTGGATAGCGCAGCGTCCCACTCACTGTGTGGCGTGCTTGGTCACGTCAGGGAGGCACCTCACACCCAGGATCCCTCCCCGAGGACCTCTCACCCACGATCCCTCACCATGGATCTCTAACCGATGACCCCTTGCAAATGCAGCCTATCTTCCTGTTTAAATAGTACCTATTGTGACGGTCGTCAATAATCACGAACTCGTACGTACTTAGTTTTTAGATAGTAGTATACTGACTAGTAGGGAATTCTTAAAAGATGAAGCTTAAAAACTCAACATTCCTAGGCTAGTATAGCACTCATATGTACCATATTATGCCTTAGATATCGTTTATTGGGCCTAGGAAGGTTAGGTTAGTTTAGTTTGTCTTTGCAACACAAATAAGAAATAGTTTTCCGGTTCGTCCAACTCTTTAGTGTAGATTTCAATTTTCTAAATTCGTTGTTCGTCGGTATATTTACTATGGTCCTCATCGTTACTATAAGTTCTACCACAACAGGAGGATGGGCTGAGCACATGATATACCTGACCCAGGACCCTCCATCCCTCACCAAGGACCCGTACAATAGGACACCCTTACTCCTTATCTCTCATCTTGTAACAATCTCCAGGGATCCATCTCTCAGGCCCCTTCACCTAGAATCCCTTCAATCAGGTCCCCTATTCAAGGACCGCTGCCACACGACCCGTAACCAAGGACCCATCCCTTGGGACTCCTCACCAACGCCCACACGCCCACACACCCTTACATGGTCATCAAATGCCCTCCTAGCACCACCCTAAAAAACACACACATTAAATTATCTTCTTCATTAGCACAGTCTTCTTCCTAGACCCGAGAGAGCCAAGTCATCCTGGCTGAATATTTATTAGGTGTGAAGACGTTAAGGTCAAGTGAGGAGCGGCCGTCCTTATAAACACTGGCCAAGTGTCCAACAGATATCCTCTCTCTCTCTCTTCACGAATGAGAAGCACTTTACACATTGCACATAATTGATTACGTTTGAGCTTTTCTCGAACAGTGAGTCACTCACATCACATGTCTGAAGCGCATTTCTCTAAATGTTTCGTTTACGTGCTGCGAACACATCCCATCAACAAAACAAAGGGCTGCCAGCCAGATATAGGTCAAATATCGACTTATGTAGATTATAATTAAACAGCATTTGACTTATTGCCCACCCGGTCGTGTTCGAAAATATGACTCGAAACATGCCTGCTTCACTTCCAGTCAGTGCTGTAAACACTCCCTATACCATAGTAACCGAAACACCTGACTTAACTTTACCTAGATCTATGTATACATAAACCCACAATATATAATAATATTAATTAATATGCAAGAAAAAGACTTTGTTATTTCACGATATAACAAATTTATTATTCGACTGGTTGTCTGTTATATCTATCTGTTATATCTATATATCTGTTGTGTCTATTCATAAACTGATTTGTGATGATTTACTTAATTCATTTGACTTATACTTTGAGACTGAATATGGGTTGAAAACAAAATTAGCAACATAACTAAGACTCCTACTCTTATCAACCATAGACCTGATTATATACAGCTTTACTGTGGTTAGTAATATATTATATACATGGAAAAAAAAGCTTTAAACCACAATGAATTTATGAAAGTGTCTTTGCGGGTGGCAACTTGGAGGAGCATAGGCTGGGTTGGGGTCGGCTGTGGCTTGGACGAGCATAACCTGGAAACAATCATCATGGACTATATATATCTATATATATATATATATATATATATATATATATATATATATATATATATATATATATATATATATATATATATATACATATATATATATATATATATATATATATATATATATATATATATATACATATATATATATATACATATATATATATATATATATATATATATATATATATATATATATATATATATATATATATATATATATATATATGTATATATATATATATATATATATATGTGACTATATATGTATATATATATATATATAT
>WNGS01145431.1:8724-33088 GCA_020271785.1 Procambarus virginalis | reverse complement strand
AACATTCAGGGCCCCATAGTCAGCCAACATTCAGGGCCCCATAGTCAGCTAACATTCAGGGCCCCATAGTCAGCCAACATTCAGGGCCCTATAGTCAGCTAACATTCAGGGCCCCATAGTCAGCCAACATTCAGGGCCCTATAGTCAGCTAACATTCAGGGCCCCATAGTCAGCCAACATTCAGGGCCCCATAGTCAGCCAACATTCAGGGCCTATAGTCAGCTAACATTCAGGGCCCCATAGTCAGCCAACATTCAGGGCCCTATAGTCAGCTAACATTCAGGGCCTCATAGTCCGCTAGCATTCAAGGCCCATAGTCAGCCAACATTCAGGGCCCTATAGTCAGCTAACATTCAGGGCCCCATAGTCAGCCAACATTCAGGGCCCCATAGTCAGCTAACATTCAGGGCCCCATAGTCAGCTAACATTCAGGGCCCCATAGTCAGCCAACATTCAGGGCCCTATAGTCAGCTAACATTCAGGGCCTCATAGTCCGCTAGCATTCAAGGCCCCATAGTCAGCCAACATTCAGGGCCCTATAGTCAGCTAACATTCAGGGCCCCATAGTCAGCCAACATTCAGGGCCCCATAGTCAGCTAACATTCAGGGCCCCATAGTCAGCTAACATTCAGGGCCCCATAGTCAGCCAACATTCAGGGCCCTATAGTCAGCTAACATTCAGGGCCTCATAGTCCGCTAGCATTCAAGGCCCCATAGTCAGCCAACATTCAGGGCCTCATAGTCCGCTAACATTCAGGGCCCCATAGTCAGCCAACATTCAGGGCCCTATAGTCAGCTAACATTCAGGGCCCCATAGTCCGCTATCATTCAAGGCCCCAAAGTCAGCTAACATTCAGGGCCCCATAGTCCGCTAACATTCAGGGCCCCATAGTCCGCTAACATTCAGGGCCCCATAGTCCGCTAACATTCAGGGCCCCATAGTCAGCCAACATTCAGGGCCCTATAGTCAGCTAACATTCAGGGCCCCATAGTCAGCCAACATTCAGGGCCCTATAGTCAGCTAACATTCACGGCCTCATAGTCCGCTAGCATTCAAGGCCCCAAAGTCAGCTAACATTCATGGCCTCATAGTCCGCTAACATTCAAAGCCCCAAAGTCAGCTAACATTCAGGGCCCCATATGTGAGGGGATGGTTCACCAGCTCACTTACAATAGTGCTCTTATGCCTGTGGGAGGCCAGTACACTTGTTAAGTGCACTTGTTAAGTGTGCGGACTTAACTTTGGTAACCAGCAACTGAAACATCTAGTGTTTGGCTCACGGGAGAGCCCCAGTCACCAGCAGTCCAGAAATGTTACCGTGGCCGTGGTAGCATGTCTGTGGACAGAGATAGAGCCGATAGCATCTCTCATTGTATAGCTAGGGCGAGACTCTAGTTTGCGCGGGAAAACAGTTAGGCCTGGCGTGGGTAGCTGCGGGCCACCCGCGCGCTAGCCATTTGAGCCGTCGCCATGGAAACAGACGCCATCTTAGTAAACATCTTGAGCCGCCATGTTGGTCGGCCATCTTGGAGTTGCCCTAGGGGCTATGCTACACCGTCGCTGATTGGAGGAGAGGGGTAGGCCCCAGTATGCCTGCCTCTCATTGGTTATTCCGAGGAATACGCGGGAATCGACGGTGTGAGCGTCATTCTGGAGGAGCCATCACCCTGTCAAGACGCTCCTATACTCAAGTAGGCCGAGTTGAGTATAGGGGGTCGGGGTGGCTTAATTAACTACTCAGCTGCTGCACCTCCTGCTTCATCTACGACAGCGGTCGTCACAGAATCCGGCCGAAGTCGTCGCTTGGAGGGGAAAAGACAGTGTACAGTGGGTAGAGAAATCTTGTGATCGGTCTGGGATCGTGGGGTAACGTGCATACGAGCAGTAACAGACTCGTAGATCCCATACCAGTGATGATTAGACTTGCTAGTGCTCTGTAGCAGTCGATGGGAACGGGGAAATAAGTGTTAGTGCTTTAAGGCAGATTTCCCATGTTTGTTTAAGACGAAATCATTGTGCGCGTCACCTGTGTACGAACGCTTCACTTACCGGTGGGTCGAGGGTACGAAACAAGCCGTGTTGTGGGAGGGTTCGGTGCGCGCCAATTGTACGAACGATACCGCGGAGGTACCAACCAGCCAGCCTACCACCACTGAGCCAGCCACCCATAGCGGGGTGCCTGATGTATGGGAATGGTGTGTGTAAGCCGGCAGTATGAATGTAAGTACCTATGTGTGTATTTCTGGTGATTAGTAGTCTCTAAAGCTTGAATTCGAGGTCAAGTGTTCCGTCGCATTGTCACGCAGCACCTGTAGGTGAAGTGAAGTGTGGACGAGGAGATAATCATCCTTGTCATCGTGTCAGTCCTGAGGGACGTACGTCTTGTGAGCACAGACGTACAGTGTGTGTGTGTGTGTGTGGGTACACACGGGAACAGAGTATATACATAGATTAGCCAAGGACTGAGAGGATGTCCATGTAATATTATTTTATTCCATTGTGGTAATTATTCATTCTTGATCGTCCGTGGGACGGAGTGATATCATTTCATGTGTAGTCTTGCAGGTGTGGAATTTCAACACTGAGCGCTCAGGTATGTGGTAACGTCAGTGATTCCTGGCAAGGATTATTGTGGAGTGTGCCACAGTGTGATTTAACCTTGTATTGTTCCCAGGACCGTGACAAATGTGATTGTGATTATATATACATATTGTGGTTGCAGTATTAACGTAATTTTGGTAGAATTTGGTGAGTGACGAGGCTGTCGGGAGTGACAGCCCTCGCTCTGTCGAGTAACGTAAAACTCGGGAGTGTTTATTCGGCATGCGTGATCGATAAATCACTCACCCATGTGATTTAGGAGTGCGAGATCTCCTTAGTGTTCCCAATAACGTTTGATAGCTGTAGGCTACATGTGTCAGCAGTAATTGTATATATATATATAATCGTAGTGTCACGGTGCCCAGTGTTATTGTGTTATTTACTGTGTGGTTATTGCAAATTTGGGACCTATGTTCTAGGGGTTATTGAGAGCACTGGGGTCATTTGCAACAGTAAGTAAATAAGTAAGTGTTGAGCAGTATTCTAATGCTTGGAAATTAGAGTACTTGCAGTGTGTGTTGTTGCAAAGGGGTTGTCATTGTTAGTGATTGTTGCTAGAGTTGAGCAATCACCGTGGGTGACTGCAGTTCAGTAAAGTCATTGGGGGGCAGTGTTCTAGAGGGTTCATGTCCTGTATGTTATTTTACTAGGTTCTGCAGTATTGTCATTGCAACCGGATTGTAACGTAAATCACTGTGATTTGATAGTGTGATTGACATTGTCGTGGGTGAACTCGGCTGTAGACGAGTACTTGGATATACATATATTCTCCTGTTTATCTGGTAGGACATCGAAGTCCAGTATTCAGTGAGGTGATTGCGAGGCAATTAATATAACGTAACCGAGGGAACGCCCATTGCTTAAGAGAATTTGTTCTTTGACAATATGAGTAACGTAGAATACGTTTGGGTTAATTTACTTTCCTGCAAGCAGCTACGGTAGTCTCAAGGAGCCTAGCCACCAGCCAGATAAGAATTAGAGTATTGTCTGTCGTAATTAACGGTCAGTGGGCCGGGTAATTGACGTGTTTCAGGAAGTCAAAGTAATTAATCTCGATCCTTGTTGATCGACTCACACGAAGGCTACATTGTTCCATTAACGTAACGTCGTTATTTATGTCCGGAAGTACCGGCACTTGATTGACTCGTGGGAAGAGTAACGTCATTTTAGAATAACGTAAACGTGGTGCCTAATTACTGTTATTAGCCACCTGAATTGGTCTGAGTATGGAAGGCTCAGACGGAATTCATACCTTAATGTAAATTGCTGAGCCAGTGTGAAAGGTTGCGTATTTAATTGTTTAATTATTGATCTTGAGGATAGTAATTAATTACTCTAAAGGTAATCACGAGTGATTACCGTTCTCTTAGCACTTTGGACATTGTAAATCAGAGTTTACCATCGCTGAGTGATTATTAACCGATTAACGTAAATTAACGTAACTAGTAAAGAGATTAATCAGCTGTCTTGTAGTACAGGGATTAATGGGATTTTTTTCACTGAATGCTCGACGGGTAGAGTGTTGTGTAATTTCCGCATTACTAGTGACAGTTGTAAGAGAAGGTTATTGAATTAACGTAAATGTTATTGTTATTAACGTAAATCAATGGTGTTGATTGTTGATCGTCCGTGGGACGAAGTGTTAACGTAAAGATTAATTTGAGGAAGGGTGCTGGAGTTGCCAGTGAACCCATTAGTTATTGATGTCATTGAAAGGCTACTGATTTGATTGCATTGCAACCGCTATTGCAGGTGTAGACTGCACTGAGGCGTAGAACAGTTAGGAGGTTACTGGAGACGTGTTTCAGAACTCACTGTGTCATTTGTTGTAATTGTGATTATAGATCTGTTAGTTCTTGCTTGCTTGTTGATTCCTCTGTGGGCACGCTTATGTTCGAGTTAGTTCATTATGCAGTCCGAGGGGCTGGTGTCTAGCTGTCATCGATAGTGTCACAGGAAGGACTTCGAGTAACGTCATTGACATTCTTTTGTTTTGTTGTAGTAGTTAGTACTTTATTGAATAAACTAAGTTGTTATGTTTAACACTGTCTTTTCGTTACACCCCCACACATTATTATTGCTATGCAAATGTTCTTTACACTTGACTATTGGAGACTTATTTCTGAGCTTTGGATCAAATATACGGCACTACACAACAATAAATTATTGTTGTGAGAGCCCAGGACCTACTCGTTAGATTCGCTTCGGCGATTAGCGAAGGTCGACGACCTAAGTGGAGGGGATTTCAATTTCATTGGGGTCTCGGCGTTTGCTCGCGCCTAGTCAATTGTTCGTACAGGGTCCCAAAGTGAGGAATGAGCTGCTTACTACACTGGTGTGTTAGCTAAGCAAGTCCTTCCTCAGGCGACCTAGTTGAATATCACGACAAGAATAAAGGTTAAAGAATAAAGAAAATTCTTAGAAATTTTCCGAGCTCAATTCCTTATACCAATTGCATTTATTCCAACTTACTTATGTAAGTCCACCCAAAAACTCTCACACCATAGTCAGCTAACATTCAGGGGCCCCATAGTCAGTTAACATTCAGGACCCCATAGTTAGCATTACATTCGGGGACCCAATATCCATTGGTATTCACAATAATGGGTACACACAATCATGGATATACACAATCATGGGTATGCACAATCATGGCTATACACAATCTTGGATATACACAACCAAGGTTATACACAATCATGGGTATACATAATCATAAGTATTCACAATCATTGGCATACACAATAATGGGTATACACAATCATGGGTATTCACAATCATTGGCATACACAATAATGGGTATACACAATCATGGAAATATATAATCGTGGGTATACACAATCATGTATATACACAATCATGGGTATACACAATCATAGGTATGCACAATCATGGATATACACCATCATGGGTAAAAACAATCATGGGTATTCACAATCATGGGTATACACAATCATAGGTATACCCAATGATAGGTATACACAATTATAGAGACATACAATAATAAGTATACACAATTTTAGGGACATACAATAATAAATATACACAATCATGGGAATTTACAATCATGGGTATATACAATCATGGTTTACTCACAATCATGGGTATACAGACTTATGGGAATACTCAATCACGGATATACAGAATCATTAGTATACACAGTCATATGGTATACACAATAGGCTTTACACAATCATAGATATAAACAATAATGGGTATACGCAATCATGGGCATTCAAAGTCATGAGTATACACAATCATGGGTTTACATAATCATGGATATGCACAATCATTAGTATACACAATCATGGGTATACACAATCATGGGTATACACAATCATGGGTATATACAATCATGGGTATACACAGTCAGGAGGTATACACAATCATGGATATACATAATCATTGGTATATGTTGGAAATTTCCAACACTGATACGTTCCTATTTTATCATAATACATCACTATTGTATACTAAGTACAGTAGCTATTAACTCTACTAACTGCAGTGCTAACATAAATTAATATTTCTCTATCTGCACGTCATTTACTAAAATTCTCACGACATCGAGAGGCATATTGCTTCAGATAATGTCCAGCAGGACATAATTATTACCAACATGTTAGAGAATTGAATAATATTCTCAACTTTTATCAGTATTCTTTATAAGAAATAATCTCTGATAATATTATAACTAGTGAATCAATAGTCACGAGTTATTAACTTAAAATGTCACTATATAACAGTTTTATCTGTTATATCCAAACGCCATGGAGAAAATAGAGTCTCTCCATTTCTCGATTAAAACCATTAAACGAGAATATAGATAATATTTAATTCCCTACAATTGCAACCCTGTTCTCATTAACGCATTACGTAAAGTAATTACACGAGAAGAGTTTTCTGTCCTTACTAAATTCTATTGGGAATGCGTGAGAGAGGATTGAGGGAGGTGGAGGCGTAGCGACGGCATTCGTAGCGGCGCCATTGCTAGAGACGCCACCAGAATTGCGACACGAGCGTCCGGGGAGAGGCGAATTACCAACAATTCTCCGCCAGGCCCTTGCTAGTAATCGGCCTAGTAGCGATCCAAGGATTGCATCCATGGACAACCAGTAGGTTAAGTGTTCTCATAATTTTAACTGAACTCTTTTAATTTTATAACACTGTCCATCGTTACACCACAAGACCTCCCCAAACAACAAGTACGTCCGTTAGGAATTTGCTCTGTCCCTCCTAATGAATAGTGATGACACACTTTATCTGATATAGACAATTTGTAAATTTAGTTGGAATTTCAGCCTGTGTTGAAGCGGCCGTAGTCTCCTCATTTTCCCACGCCACGCTCGGGGCACACGTGTTACAGCAAGTACCAGACGACGCCATCACAACTCTGCATCTCCGTTCACTATCACAGCTAAGCAGCTGAATTTGTTCAATTTAGTTTATTTCATTACGTGACGGTAGAGAACTAGCAGTCATTTAAGAATATAAATTTACATGATTTAGGAAATCCAGTACAATTTGATAGC
Organism: Procambarus virginalis; assembly: GCA_020271785.1. NCBI lineage: Eukaryota > Metazoa > Arthropoda > Malacostraca > Decapoda > Cambaridae > Procambarus > Procambarus virginalis. The sequence goes on along the minus strand of WNGS01145431.1, from coordinate 25,954 downwards.
CTCATGAACTTTAAATAAAAATGATTTCTTGTTTAACCATCATATAATATTCTTGCTACTAACCAATTTATTTAATGTTTATTTGTTTATACCTTAGTAAGAGTTATTCATTTTATTCCAGGAAGAACCAGCATCGATGAAGCGTACTGGGAGTATTTTACTTCTGGTATTAACCCCCCATTTTGTGAAGGAAGGAAAGTTTATTTTCGGACATTAATTAAATTTACAGTGCATAAAGGTTTAAGGAATAACTCATAATAGTTTTATTATCCACAGGCACTGGTATTCAGTCCATGTTTATTGTTCATTTATTTGGTTCTCTTCAGTAAAAATAGGGTGGTCCTTCGATTAATTTAAATCAATTAATTAATTAAACATCAATTAATAAATAGAGAGTAAGCCATGGATATACACAATCATAACTATACACAACCATGGGTATTCACAATCACTGGTATGCAAAATCATAAGTATACACAATCATGGGTATCCACAATCATGGGTATATACAATCATGGGTATACAAATCAAAGGTATATACAATCATGAGTATACGGAATCATAGGTATACACAATCATGGGAATACACAATCATGGATATACACATTCATGGGTATCCACATTCATGGGAATCCAAATTCATTGTTATTTACAATCATGGGTATACACAATCATGGGTATTCACAATCATGGATATGCACAATCATGCATATTCACAATCATAGGTATACACAATCATGGGTATACACAATCATAGGTATGTACAAGTATTGGTACATACAATCATGGGTATATACAATTATAAGTATATGGAATCATATGCATAAACAATCATTTGTATACACAATCAAGGAAATATACAATCATTGGTATATATAATCTTGTGTATACGCAATCATGGGTATTCACAATCATTGGTATACAAAATCATGAGTATACACATTAATAGGTATACACATTAATGAGTATACACAATCATGTGTATACACAAACATTCATATAAAGAATCATGGGTATACATAAAAATATGTATACTAAATCAATGGTATACACAATCATTGGCATACACAAGCATGTATACACATGCATTGGAATACACAAACATGGGTATACACAATCATTGTTATGTTCAATCATGAGTTTTCACAATCACGGGTATACACAATCATGGGTGTACACCTTCATAGGAATAAACAATCGTGATATACAAAATCCTTAGTATACACAATCATGGGTATACAAAATCATGGATATACACAATCGCGGGTATTCAAAATCATTGCTATAATCATTTATGGGAATATACAATCATGGGAATACGTAATCATGGATAAACACAATCACTTGTATACACAATCATAAGTATATACAATCATGGCTGAACACAATCATCGGTATACACATTCATTGGTGTATACAATCATTTGTATACCCAATCATTGTATACACAATCATGAGATATACACATTCATGGGTATATACAATCATAAGTATACACAATCATGGGTATGTAAATCATGGGTATACACAATCATGGGTATACACAATCATTGATATACACAATCATAGGTATACACAATCATTGGTATGTACAATCATGGGTATACAGAACCATGGGTATTCACAATCATTGGTATTTACAATCATGTGAATGCACAATCATAGGTATACACAATCATGGGTATACATAATCATAGGTATACACGATCATGGGTATTCACAATAATGGTTATATAGAATCATGGTAATACACAATCATAGGAGTAAACAATCATTGGTATACAAAATCATAGGTATGTACAATCTTGGGTATACACAATCATTGGAATATACAATCGAGGGAATAATGAATCATGGGTATAAACAATCATGTTTATTCTGAACATGGGAATATACAATCATTGGTATACATAATCATTAGAATACACAATCATGGGTATACACTACCATGGATATACACAATCATGGGTATATGCAATGTTGGGAATACACAATCATGGATATACACAATCATGTGTATTCACAATCATGGGTAAACTCAATAATTTGTATGTACAATCATTTGTTTACACAATTATTGGTATACATACTCATGCATATTCACAATCATTGGTATACACAATCATGGGTATGTACAAGTATTGGTACACGCAATCATGGGTATACACAATTATGAGAATATGGAACCATATGCATAAACAATCATTTGCATACACAATCAAGGAAATATACAATCATTGGTATACATAATCTTGGGTATACGCAATCATGGGTATTCACAATCATTGGTATACACAATCATGGGTATACACATTCATTGGTATACACAATCAAGGATATACACAATCATTGATATAAAGAATCATAAGTATACAGAATAATAGGTATACTCAATCATTGGTAAAAACAATCATGGGCATTCACAAGCATGTATACACAAACATAGGAATACACAATCATGGGTATACACATTCATAGCTATACACAATCATGATATACAAAAACATTTGAATACACAATCATTGGTATACACAGGGGGTATACACGATCATTGTATACACAGGGGGTATACACAATCATAGATATACACATTGGTATACGTAATCATGGATAAATACAATCATTTGTATACACAATCATAAGTATATACAATCATGGGTTTACACATTCACTGCTATATACAATCATTGAAATACACAATCATGGTATACACAATCATGAATATACACATTCATGGGTATATACAATTAAAAGTATACACAATCATGGGTATACAAATCATGGGTATACAAAATAAAGGAAATATACAATCATTGGTATACATAATCTTGGGTATACGCAATCATGGGTATTCACAATCATTGGTATACACATTCATGGGTATACACAATCATGGATGTACACAATCATTGATATAAAGATTCATAGGTATACACAAAATAGGTATACTCAATCATTGGTATACACAGTCATTGGCATACACAAACAAGTATACACAAGCATGGGAATACACAAACATTGGTATACACATTCAATGTTATGTTCAATCATGGGTTTTCACAATCATGAGTTTGCACAATCATGAGTATACACATTCATAGGTATACACAGATATAGCATGGGAAACAGAGCTCAGGGGAAAGACGGCCTAAGATATGATGGATTACATCACGCAGAAGTGCAAGGACGCAGCAAACAAAAGTCCCAGTCCAAAAGGAAAACAGAGAAATGAAAATGAGAAACCCATGGTTTAATCAGAGATGTAGGCTAGCTAAGCAGCAAAGTAAAAGGGCATGGAGAAACTATAGGAATAACAGGACACTGGAGAGCAGAGAAAGATACCAGAATGCCAGGAATGAATATGTCAGGATGAGAAGAGAGGCAGAAAGGCAATACGAAAATGACATCGCAAGCAAGGCAAAGACTCAGCCTAATTTGTTGCATAGCCACATCAGGAGCAAAACAACAGTAAAGGAACAGGTTATGAAACTGAGGTTAGGGGCGGAAGGATTCACTACAAATGACAAGGAAGTGTGTGAGGAGTTGAATAAGAAATTCCAGGAGGTCTTCACCTTCGAGCAAGGAGAAATTCCAGAGGTAAGAGAGGGAATAGCTAACCAGGAACCACTGGAAGACTTTGAGATTACCAGCGGGGAAGTAAGGAAGTGTTTACTAGAGTTGGATGTGACGAAGGCTATAGGCCCAGATGGAATCTCCCCATGGGTTCTAAAGGAAGGAGCAAGAGAACTGTGCCTACCACTCTCCATAGTGTATAACAAATCACTGGCAACAGGGGAACTGCCAGATATTTGGAAAGCAGCTAACGTAGTCCCGATTTACAAGAAAGGGGATAGACAGGAGGCAGTGAACTACAGGCCAGTGTCCCTAACCTGCATACAATGCAAGCTGATGGAGAAGATTGTGCGAAAAAAACTAGTGGAGCATCTGGAGCGAAGGAACTTTGTAACACAGCATCAACATGGGTTCAGGGATGGCAGGTCCTGCCTCACAGGGTTACTTGAATTCTACGACCAGGCAACAAAAATAAGGCAAGAAAGAAAAGGGTGGGCAGACTGCATATTTTTGGATTGTCAGAAAGCCTTTGATACAGTGCCACACAAGAGGCTAGTGCGAAAGTTGGAGATGCAGGCTGGAGTGAAAGGGAAGGTACTCCGGTGGATAGAGGAGTACCTAAGCAACAGGAGACAACGAGTCTGTGTGAGGGGTGAGGTCTCAGATTGGCGAGACGTTACAAGTGGAGTCCCGCAGGGGTCAGTCCTTGGACCTATACTGTTTCTGGAATATGTAAATGATCTCCCAGAGGGTATAGATTCGTTCCTCTCAATGTTTGCCGACGATGCAAAAATTATGAGGAGGATTGAAACAGAGGATGATAGTAGGAGGCTACAAGATGACCTAGATAGATTGAGTGAATGGTCCAACAAATGGCTGTTGAAGTTCAACCCAAGTAAATGCAAAGTAATGAAACTAGGCAGTGGAAACAGGAAGCCAGACACAGGATACAGAATAGGTGATGAAGTACTTAATGAAACGAACAGAGAGAAAGATCTAGGAGTTGATATCACACCAAACCTGTCTCCTGAAGCCCATATAAAGGGAATAACGTCTGCGGCATATGCGAGGCTGGCTAACATCAGAACAGCGTTCAGGAACCTGTGTAAGGAATCATTCAGAATCTTGTACACCACATATGTAAGACCAATCCTGGAGTACGCGGCCCCAGCATGGAGCCCGTACCTTGTCAAGCACAAGACGAAGCTGGAAAAATTCCAAAGGTATGCTACTAGACTAGTCCCAGAACTAAGAGGCATGAGTTATGAGGAAAGGCTGCAGGAAATGCAACTCACGACACAGGAAGACAGAAGAGTAAGGGGGGACATGATCACAACCTACAAAATCCTCAGGGGAATAGACCGGGTAAACAAGGATGAACTATTCAACACTGGAGGGACGCGAACAAGGGGACACAGGTGGAAGCAGAGTACCCAAATGAGCCACAGAGACATTAGAAAGAACTTTTTCAGTGTCAGAGTAGTTAGTAAATGGAATGCACTAGGAAGTGATGTGGTGGAGGCTGACTCCATACACAGTTTCAAGTGTAGATATGATAGAGCCCAATAGGCTCAGGAACCTGTTCACCTGTTGATTGACGGTTGAGAGGTGGGACCAGAGAGCCAGAGCTCAACCCCCGCAAGCACAACTAGGTGAGTACAACTAGGTGAGTACACAATCATGATATACAAATCCATTAGTATACACAATCATGGGTATACAGAGTAAGGGGTATACACAATCATGGATATACACAATCATGGGTATACATAATCATTGGTATAAACAATCATGCGAATGTACAAACATGGGTATACGTAATCATGGATAAATACAATCATCTGTATACACAATCATAAGTTTATACAATTTTACCTAAACACAATCATGGGTATACACATTCATTGGTATATACAATCATTGGAATTCACAATCATGTTATACACAATCATGAGTTTACACATTCATGAGTATATACAATCAAAAGTATACAAAATCATGGGTATACACAATCAAGGAAATATACAATCATTGGTATACATATTCTTGGGTATATGCAATCATGGGTATATGCAATCATGGGTATTCACAATCATTGGTATACACAATCATTAGTATATACATTCATGGGTATACACAATCATTGATATAAAGAATCATGGGTATACTCAATAATAGGTATACTCAATCATTGGTATAGACAATCATGGGCATACACAAGCATGTATACACAAGCATTGGAATCCGTAAACATGGGAATATACAATCATTGTTTTGTTCAATCATGGGTTTTCACAATCATTGGTATACACAATCATGGGTGTACACATTCATAGGTATACACAATCATGATATACAAAATCGTTTGTATACACAATCATGGGTATACACAGAAATGGATATACACAATCATGGGTATACACAGAAATGGATATACACAATCATGAGTATACATAATCTTTGGAATAATCAATCATGGGAATACACAATAATGGGTATACGTAATTATAGATAAACACAATCATTTGTATACACAATCGTAAGTATATACAATCATGGCTAAATACAATCATGGGTATGCACATTCATTGGTATATACAATCATGGTATACACAATCATGGGTATATACAATCATAGGTATACACAATCATCGGTATATAAATTATGGGTATACACAATCATCGGTATTCACAATCATGGAAATGTTCAATCGTGGATATTAACAATCATAGATATACACAATCATGGGTGTACACAATCATGGGAATACACAATCATGGGTATACACAAACATTTGTATACACAATCATTGGTATACATAATCATACATATTCATAATCATTGGTATACACAATCATGGGTATGTACAAGTATTGGTACACTCAATCATGGGTATATACAATTATGAGTATACGGAATCATATGAATAATCAATCATTTGTATACACAATCAAGGAAATATACAATCATTGGTATACATAATCTTGGGTATACGCAATCATGGCTATTCACAATCATTGGTATACACAATCACGAGTATACACATTCATGGGTATACACATCTATATCCCTAGGCGGGATCCAAGAGTCAATGCTCGATCCTGCAGACACAACTAAGTGAGTACACAATCATGGGTATACACAAACATTGATATAAAGAATCATGGGTATACATAATATGTATACTCAATCATTGGTATACACAATCATGGGCATACACAAGCATGTATACACAAGCATTGAAATACACAAACATGGGTACACACAATCATTCTTATGTTCAATCATGAGTTTTCACAATCATGGGTATACACAATCATGGACATACACAATCGTGGGTGTACAAAATCATTGGTATAATCAATCATGGGAATATACAATTATGGGTATACACAATCATTGGTATACATAATACTATACCAATATACACAATCATTGGTATACATAATACTATACCAATATACACAATCATTGGTATACATAATACTATACCAATATACACAATCATTGGTATACATAATACTATACCAATATACACAATCATTGGTATAAATAATCATGCATATTCACAGTCATTGGTATACACAATCATTGGTATACATAATCACGCATATTCACAATCATTGGTATACACAATCATGGGTATGTACAAGTATTGGTACACGTATTCATGGGTACATACAATTATGAGTTTACAGAATCATATGCATAAACAATCATTAGTATACACAATCAAGGAAATATACAATCATTGGTATACATAATCTTGGGAATACGCAATCATGGGTACTCACAATCATTGGTATACACATTCATGAGTATACTCATTCATAGGTATACACAATCATGGATATACACAATGATTCATATAAAGAATCATGGGTATGCACAATGATTCATATAAAGAATCATGGTATACACAATAATAGGTATACTCAATCATTGGTATACACAATCATGGGCATACACAAGCATGTATAAACAAGCATGGGAACACACAGACATATGTATACACTGTGACGATAATCTCTTTCAAGAGAGATTGAGCCTGCTCCTCCCTATATCAGTTACGTCATATCACAAGTACAAGAGGCTACTTTCAAGATGCGTCCACCAGTAGCACAAAACGTTTTGACCAGGAAGCAAAACGTACCCTGCAAACCCCCCCTTCACCTCCCACCAGCCGGCTCACCGCCCGTCTCCGACGAGCTAACTACCATTCTCCAACTGCCTGCCTTCTGATTGGCTGGTGTCGCCGAGAGCACAGCACACCTGCACCACTCACACCATCTACCCGAGTCGACGTCTGGGCCAGCTCGGCCGTCTTCCTCAGAATATCGTTGTGCTCTCACAGTTGACATCTCTCTCTGGTATACTAAGTTCTGGCGGTCGTATACTAAGGGAGATAGCAGCTTTAGCCAATATTCTCAGCACTTGATTTTATTGCACATTATTTTGCATTATTGTAAACTTCATCTCTAATAATTATTTATGTTTGTTTTGTGTTTTTTGACTTTACAATTTAATTTAAGCCAAGGGATTGTCTTTGTTCATATTTTATTTTCTAAAGTAATTAAAGTTTCATTGTTTATACTTTGTGTTTTGTGTGTCTTCCCTTACCTTACCACAGACAAACAGGCAAGCAGTCTCTTTTTTTTTTGTATGTGTGACCAGGCATTGACACCTGCCATTGGAGGACTGCCGAATATCAACACTCCAACACTTTACCGTCACAACACAATCATTTATATGTTCAATCATGGGTTTTCACAATCATCGGTATACACAATCATGGGTGTACACATTCATAGGTATACATAATCAAAATATACAAAATCATTATTATACACAATCATGGGTATACACAATCAGGGGGGTATACACAATCATGAATATACACAATCATGGGTATACATAATCATTGGTATAATCAATCATGGGAATATACAATCATGGGTATACGTAATCATGGATAAACACAATCATTTGTGTAAACAATCATAAGTATACACAATCATGTCTAAACACAATCATAGGTATACACGTTCATTGGTACATACAATCATTGGAATACACAATCATGGTATCTTCTTGAGATTATCTTGAGATGATATCGTTTTTTTTTTTTAGTGTCCCCGCGGCCCAGTCCTCGACCAGGCCTCCACCCCCAGGAAGCAGCCCGTGACAGCTGACAAACACCCAGGTACCTATTTTACTGCTAGGTAACAGGGGCATAGGGTGAAAGAAACTCTGCCCATTGTTTCTCGCCGGCGCCCGGGATCGAACCCGGGACCACAGGATCTCAAGTCCAGCGTGCTATCCGCTCGGCCGACCGGCTCCCTGGGTGTATACACAATCATGAGTATAAACATTCATGGGTATATACAATCATAAGTATTCACGATCATGTGTATATAAATCATAGGTATGCACAATCATGAGTATGCACAATAATGGGTATACACAATCATGGGGATACACAATCATGGATATACACAATCATAGGTATACACAATCATTGGTATGTACAATCATGGGTATACAGAACCATAAGTATTCATAATCATTGGTATTTATAATCATGTGAATGCCTAATCATACGTATACACAGTCATGGGTATACAAAATCATAGGTATGCACAATCATGGGTATTCACAATCATGGTTATATAGAACCATGGTTATACACAATCATAGGAATAAACAATCATGGGTATACACAATCATAGGTATGTACAATCTTAGGTATACACAATCATCGGAATACACAATAGAGGAAATAAAGAATCATTTGTATAAACAATCATGTTTATTTTTAATATGAGAAAATATAATCATTCCTATACATAATCATTAGAATACACAATCATGGGTATACACTACCATAGATATACACGATCATGGGTATACACAATCATGGGTATATGCAATGTTGGTAATATACAATCATAGCCATACACAATCATTGGTATACACAATAATGGGTATGCACAATTATGGATATACTCAATTATGGGTATACACAATCATGAGTATTTGCAATCATGGGAATACACAATGATGGGTATACACAATCATTTGTATACACAATCATTGGTATACATTATCATGCATATTCACAATTATAGGTATACACAATCATGCGTATGTACAAGTATTGGTATACGCAATCGTGGGTATATAAAATTATGAGTATACGGAATCATATGCATAAACAATCACTTGTATACACAATCAAGGATATATACAATCATTGGAATACATAATCTTGGGTATATGCAATCATAGGTATTCACAATCATTGGTATACACAAGCATGGGTATACACAATAGCACTCACATAATAGCACTCACAGAAACAAAGCTAACGAAAATCATAACAAATGCAGTGTTTCCACAGGGCTACTATGTAGTGAGGAAAGAGAGAGAAGGGAGAGGAGGAGGTGGTGTGGCTTTGCTACTAAGAGAAGGTTGGAGTTTCGAAGAGATGGTAATTCAGAACTGTGACGGTTTCAGGGACTACATATCAGGCACCATTGCAACTGGAGGACAGAAAATTATAATAGTTGTCATATATAACCCCCCACCGAATGACAGAAGACCCAGACAGGAATATGATAGAAACAACATTGCCACCATCAATATAATAGAGAGAGCAGCTTCTGTGGCTAGCAGGAACGGATCCAGACTTCTAATCATGGGAGACTTCAACGATGGGAAGATAGATTGGGGGAACAGAGACCCACACGGAGGCCCAGACACATGGAGAGCTAAGCTGCTGGATGTGGCAACAAGAAACGTTTTAAGTCAACACGTCAAGGGACCGACAAGAATGAGAGGAGGGGATGAACCAGCCTTGCTTGATCTGATATTTACCCTAAATGAGTCGGATATAAGGGAAGTTAAGTTGGAAGCCCCTTGGGAATGAGTGATCATAGTGTATTGAGCTTTGAGTACCTGGTTGAGCTAGGAATTATCACCCCCAAAAAAGAACTGGGAACCAAAGGGCTGGCGTACAGAAAGGGAAACTATGAGGAGATGAATAAATTCCTATGGGATATACATTGGGACACAGAACTCGGAACCAAGTCCGTACAAGACATGATGGACTATGTCACCCAAAAATGTCAGGAGGCTGTAAGCAGGTTTGTCCCAGCCCAACAGGAAAAAACAGAGAAGCAAAGGAAGAATCCGTGGTTTAATAGGGAATGTATGAAAGCAAAGGAGCTGAACAAAAGGGCATGGAGGAACTTCCGTAATAACAGAACACCAGAAAGTAGAGAGAGATACCAGAGAACCAGGAACGAGTATGTCAGTGTGAGAAGAGCAGCTGAGAAAAGGTATGAAAATGATATAGCTAACAAAGCCAAGACTGAACCAAAGCTACTACACAGTCACATCAGGAGGAAGACAACAGTGAAGGAACAGGTGATTAAACTTAGGGTGGGCGAGGACAGGTACACAGAGAATGACAAAGAGGTGTGTGAAGAACTCAACAAAAGGTTCCAGGAGGTCTTTACAATAGAACAGGGAGATATCACGGCGCTGGGAGAGGTGGCAGCAAACCAGGTGACCTTGGATAGGTTCGAAATTACAAGAGATGAGGTCAAAAAGCACCTATTGGAGCTGGATGTGAGAAAAGCTGTTGGGCCGGATGGAATCTCGCCATGGGTATTGAAAGAGTGTGCAGGAGCACTTTGCTTACCACTCTCCATAGTGTATAGTAAGTCACTGGAAACGGGGGACCTACCAGAAATATGGAAGACTGCTAATGTAGTACCAATATACAAAAAGGGTGACAGACAAGAGGCACTGAACTACAGGCCAGTGTCCTTAACTTGTATACCATGCAAGGTGATGGAGAAGATTGTGAGAAAAAACCTAGTAACACATCTGGAGAGAAGAGACTTCGTGACAACCCATCAACATGGGTTCAGGGAGGGTAAATCTTGCCTTACAGGCTTGATAGAATTCTACGATCAGGTGACAAGAATTAAGCAAGAAAGAGAAGGGTGGGCGGACTGCATTTTTTTGGACTGTCGGAAAGCCTTTGACACAGTACCCCATAAAAGGTTGATGCATAAGCTGGAGAAACAGGCAGGAGTAACAGGTAGGCAGGTAGGGCGCTCCAGTGGATAAGGGAGTACCTAAGCAATAGGAAGCAGAGAGTTACAGTGAGGGGTGAGACCTCAGACTGGCGTGAAGTCACCAGTGGAGTCCCACAGGGCTCTGTACTTGGACCTATCCTGTTTCTGATATACGTAAATGATCTCCCAGAGGGTATAGACTCATTCCTCTCAATGTTTGCTGACGACGCCAAAATTATGAGAAGGATTAAGACAGAGAGGAGGACAGCTTGAGACTTCAAGAAGACCTGGACAAGCTGCAGGAATGGTCGAACAAATGGCTGTTAGAGTTTAACCCAAGCAAATGTAATGTAATGAAGATAGGGGTAGGAAGCAGGAGACCAGATACAAGGTATCATTTGGGAGATGAAATACTTCAAGAGTCAGAGAGAGAGAAAGACCTGGGGGTTGATATCACGCCAGACCTGTCCCCTGAAGCTCATATCAAGAGGATAACATCAGCAGCATATGCCAGGTTGGCTAACATAAGAACGGCCTTTAGAAACTTGTGTAAGGAATCTTTCAGAACATTATATACCACATATGTCAGACCAATCCTGGAGTATGCGGCTCCAGCATGGAGTCCCTATCTAGTCAAGCATAAGACTAAACTGGAAAAGGTTCAAAGGTTTGCCACCAGACTAGTACCCGAGCTGAGAGGTATGAGCTACGAGGAGCGACTGCAGGAATTAAACCTCACTTCGTTGGAAGACAGAAGAGTTAGGGGGGACATGATCACCACATTCAAGATTCTCAGGGGAATCGACAGGGTTGATAGAGACAGGCTGTTTAACACAAGGGGCACACGCACTAGAGGACACAGGTGGAAACTGAGTGCCCAAATGAGCCACAGAGATATTAGAAAGAACTTTTTTAGTGTCAGAGTGGTTGACAAATGGAATGCATTAGGAAGCGATGTGGTGGAGGCTGACTCCATACACAGTTTCAAGTGTAGATATGATAGAGCCCAATAGGCTCAGGAAACTGTACACCTGTTGATTGACGGTTGAGAGGCGGGACCAAAGAGCCAGAGCTCAACCCCCGCAAGCACAACTAGGTGAGTACAACTAGGTGAGTACACATTCATGGGTATTCACAATCATGTGTATACACAATAATTCATATAAACAATCATGAGTATACACAATAATGGGTATACTCAATCTTTGGTATATACAATCATGGGCATACACAAGCATGAATACACAATCATGGGTATACACAATTATTGTTATGTTCAATCATGGGTTTTCACAGTCATGGGTGTACACATTTAAAATTATACACAATCATGATAAACAAAATATATTAGAATACACAATCATGGGTATACACAGTCAGGGGTATATACAATCATAAGTATACACAATCATGGATATATACAATCATAAGTATACACAATCATGGGTATATAAATCATGGTAATACACAATCATGGTGTACACAATCATGGATATACACAATCATAGGTATACACAATCATTGGTATGTTCAATCATGGGTATTCACGTTCATTGGTATTTACAATCATGTGAATGCACAATCATTAGTATTCAAAATCATAGGTATACACAATCATAGGTATGTACAATCTTGGGTATTCACGATCATGGGGTATACACAATCATCTGTGTGTATATAATCATCAATCATGAATATACAATCGTGGGAATAATGAATCATGGATATACACAATCATGTTTATTCTTAACATGGGAATATACAATCATAGGTATACATAATCATTAGAATACACAATAATGGGAATACACTATCATGGATATCCACAATGATGGGAATACACAATCATGGGTATATGTATTCTTGGGAATATACGATCATAGGTATACACAATCATGGGTATACAAAATCATTTGTATACACAATCATGGATATACACAATCAAGGGTATACAATATCATGGACATACACGATCATTAGTGTACACAATCATGGGTATTACCTATCATTGGTATACACAATCATATGTATACACAATCATACACAATCATGGGAATTCACAATCATGGTATGTACAGTCATGGGTATACAAAATGCACATGACTCCCATTATTGTATATTCAAAGTTACATACAATTATGAGTATACGGAATCATAGGTATAAACAATCATAAACAATCATAGGTATACACAGTCATGGTTATTCACCATCATTGCAATACACAATCATTGGTAAGTACAATCATGGGTATACATAATCATTTGTATACATAATCATTTGTATACACAATCATTTGTATGCAAAAACGTAAGTATATGCAATTATAGGTATTCACAATCATATGTATACATATTCATCGGTATATACAATCATGGGTATACACAATCATGGCTATACACAATCATCGGGATACACAATCTAGACAATACACTATCGTTGGTATATACAATTATAGGTATACACAATCATTAATATACACAATCATTGGTATGCATAATCATTCATATTCACAATTATTGGTATGCATAATCATGCATATTCACAATCATTGATATACACAATCATGGGTATGTACAATCATTGGTACACGCAATCATGGGTATATACAATCATTTGTACACGGAATCATATGTATAAACAATCATTCGTATTCACAATCAGGGAAATACACAATTATTGGTATACATAATCTTGGGTGTTACGCAATCACGGGTACCTGGTTGATACCAATGCACACAATCATTTATTACACAATCATTTATTATCGCAATCATAAGTATATACAATCATAGGTATATTCAATCATTAGTATACTCCTAAATAGGTATGTACAATCATAGGTAAACACAATCATAGGTAAACACAATCATAGGTAAACACAATCATAGGTAAACACAATCATCGGTATTCACAATCATGGGAATACACAATTATGGATATACACAATCATAAATATTCACAATCATGGGTATACACAATCATGGGTATGCACAATCATGGGTATTGACAATCATGGGTATGTACTCTCATGGGAATACACAATCATTGGTATATGCAATCATGGGTATTCACAATCATGGGTATATGTATTCAAGGTTATATACAATCACTGGTATACACATTCATTGGTATACACATTCATGGATATACAATCATTGATAAACACAGTCATGGATATACACAATTATTTATATACACAATTTTGGGTGTATACAATCATGTGTATACAAAATTTTGGGTATTCACAATATTGGGTATGTACAATCATGGGTATACCCAATCATTTGTTAACGTAATCAGGGTTATACACAATTATAGTTATATACGATCATTGGTATACACAATAATGGGTATCCACAAGCATGGGAATGTTCAATCAAGGGTATACACAATAATTGCTATATACAATAGTGGGTATTCACAATCATAGTTATACACAATAATGGGAATACAAAACCATGGATGTTCACAATCATCGGTATACACAATCGTGCGTATACACAATCATGGGAATATACAATCGTAAATGTAAGGAATCATGTGTATACACAATCATGTGTATATACAGTCATGGGAATATACAATCATGGGAATATACAATCATGGGTATAAATAATCATTAGAATACACGATCATGGGTATACACAATAATGGTTATTTACAGTCATTGGTATACATAATCATAGTTATACACAATCATGGGTATAATCAGTCATGTGTATTTACTATTATATGTATACACAATCATGGGCATAAAAAATCATCGGTATACACAATCATAGGTATACACAATCATCTGAATATACAATCATGGGTATACACAATCATGGGTGTACACAATCATGGGTATTCACAGTCATTCGTATAAACAATCATTGGTTTACACAATCATTTGTATACACAATATCTTGTACACACAATCAAAAGTATACAATCATAGGTATACCCAATCATGGGTATACACAATTATGGGTATATATATATATAAGCATGGGTATACACGATTATGATTATGTACAAACATGGGCATACACATTAGTTGGTATACACGATTATGATTATGATTGTATCACATGATCATATTATGATCACGATTATGATTGTATATGTACAATCATGGGCATACACTGTGGTAAAAACTCCAGGCAGTATATCTT
Organism: Procambarus virginalis; assembly: GCA_020271785.1. Taxonomy (NCBI): domain Eukaryota; kingdom Metazoa; phylum Arthropoda; class Malacostraca; order Decapoda; family Cambaridae; genus Procambarus; species Procambarus virginalis. Next base: position 10,135 of record WNGS01145431.1, on the reverse strand, counting down.
CTTTTAATTGACTTCAGTAAAATAAAGTTTATCTTATTTTTTCTTAGTAGGTAAGAAATTGAGTGGACTGTATGTACTTGTTAAAACTACCTGAAATTAATCTCACACAAATTGGGGGGACAATTTGTAGCTTAAACCACTTTGTAATGGCTCCTTCTTAAACTGCAAATTGTTTACCTAAGTTTAATTATATTATTTTGTCATACCACATATGGTGGTCTAATCTACTATTATTTCAACAATTATTACTAGTTATGAATACTACTACTACAATAACTAGAATGGCCTTATCTGAGCCTGTAGTAAGGGCCACTAAGGCTGTGTCATGGTAGCATCTATGTGGTGTGGCCCTGTGCCTCATGGTGCCAATGGCGGCTGTGGAGGCCTTCAAGGCTGGTAACAGCTAGGTACATGTGCATAGTTCTACTGCTCAGCTACTTGCTGTTCCAAGTCACAATTTACCTGTTTGGGATGCAAGGAGTTAGTACATTTCCCTAAACATATCAATACAGGTATAACATGGTATGTGAGGGCTGTAAAAATGGGGTACACGTACATGGTGTTGGTGTTGTTCATATATCATAACGACTTATACCCTTGAATATTAAGCAGTGCACTAGAATAATAAACAAATACTTGGTAAGCCGGATACGTTCGTTGCTGTGATGTTGATAGGCTGTGTTGTTGGTTGTTGACACGTAAATAGGTGTCTAGGTGTTAAACCACTCTGGAGCCATGGCAGCGTAAGGCTGCTCTCTTATTGTTTTTGTGTGAGCGTGGCGTCTGTAAGAGTCGCTCTGCCTCCCCTGTTCCAAATATTTTTTCCACTTCTAAGTTAAATTTACGTTAACAAGGGAATCAAGCTATATTTTGGTGTTAATAATTATATTCAGTCTTATTGAACACTTTTTTATTCAATTTAGATATTAAACTGTTGTATGAACAGTGGTTTAATAATGTAAATACTGCGGCGACGTCGATGACGTCACGGAGTCTCCCATTCTCTAATTTTAAGAGGATACTGTTAAGGAAGACTATACTATTTGTGTGTCGGTGTGTCGGTTCCCGACATAATTCGGGGGGGAAGAACACGGGTCGAAGTCCCGGTAAGGACTGCGATCACTTTATTCTTCTCCTTCAGAATTATAATGCTGTTTTAATTTGATTTTACATGTTGAGCTGCAGTCCTTTGGGGATATGTGCCCGTACTGGCGTATCTGGTGCGGAAGACGCTGTACGTCTTCGTTCCTGGCCAGTTCTAAAGGAACTAATTTCTCTAAAGTTTTGAGAGTAGTGTGCCTCGGCATTTTCACTTTCACTATTCTCAAGATGCTCTGGCTGTCTGGATGAACAGAGACTATTTGACCTAAAGGCCACTCTGAGCGTGGTCCATCACTATCCACCAGAACTA
>WNGS01145424.1:0-10262 GCA_020271785.1 Procambarus virginalis | reverse complement strand
CCAGTACTGCGTCCCTGGCCTGGCGTCCCCCAGTACTGCGTCCCTGGCCTGCTCCCCCAGTACTGCGTCCCTGGCCTGGCCTCCCCCAGTACTGCGTCCCTGGCCTGGCCTCCCCCAGTACTGCGTCCCTGGCCTCCCCGTACTGCGTCCCTGGCCTGGCCTCCCCCAGTACTGCGTCCCTGGCCTCCCCCAGTACGCGTCCCTGGCCTGGCTTGCCCCAGTACTGCTTCCCTGGCCTCCCCCAGTACTGCGTCCCTGGCCTGGCCTCCCCCAGTACTGTGACCCTGCCTGGTCTCCCCAGTACTGTGTCCTGGCCTGGCCTGCCCCAGTACTGCGTCCCTGGCCTCCCCCAGTACTGCGTCCCTGGCCTGGCCTCCCCCAGTACTGCGTCCCTGGCCTGCCTGCCCCAGTACTGCGTCCCTGGCCTCCCCCAGTACTGCGTCCCTGGCTGGCCTGCCCCAGTACTGCGTCCCTGGCCTCCCCCAACTGCGTCCCTGGCCTGGCCTCCCCCAGTACTGTGACCTGGCCTGGTCTCCCCCAGTACTGCGTCCCTGGCCTGGCCTCCCCCAGTACTGTGTCCCTGGCCTGGTCTCCCCCAGTACCGCGTCCCTGGCCTGGCCTCCCCAGTACTGTGTCCCTGGCCTGGTCTCCCCCAGTACCGCGTCCCTGGCCTGGCCCCCCAGTACTGCGTCCCTGGCCTGGTCTCCCCCAGTACTGCGTCCCTGGCTGGCCTCCCCCAGTACTACGTCCCTGGATGGCCTCCCCCAGTACTGCGTCCCTGGCCTGGGCATCCCCCAGTACTGTGTCCCTGGCCTGGCGTCCCCCAGTACTGCGTCCCTGCCTGGCCTCCCCCAGTACTGCGTCCCTGGCCTGGCCTCCCCCAGTACTGCGTCCCTGGCCTGGCCTCCCCCAGTACTGCGTCCCTGGCCTCCCCCAGTACTGCGTCCCTGGCCTGGTCTCCCCCAGTACTGCGTCCCTGGCCTGGCCTCCCCCAGTACTGCGTCCCTGGCCTGGCCTCCCCAGTACTGCGTCCCTGGCCTGGCCTCCCCCAGTACTGTGTCCCTGGCCTGGCCTCCCCAGTACTGTGTCCCTGGCCTGGCCTCCCCAGTACTGCGTCCCTGGCCTGGCCTCCCCCAGTACCGCGTCCCTGGCCTGGCCTCCCCCAGTACCGCGTCCCTGGCCTGGCCTCCCCCAGTACTGCGTCCCTGGCCTGGCCTCCCCCAGTACTGTGTCCCTGGCCTGGCCTCCCCCAGTACTGTGTCCCTGGCCTGGCCTCCCCCAGTACTGTGTCCCTGGCCTGGCCTCCCCCAGTACTGCGTCCCTGGCCTGGCCTCCCCCAGTACTGCGTCCCTGGCCTGGCCTCCCCCAGTACTGCGTCCCTGGCCTGGCCTCCCCCAGTACTGCGTCCCTGGCCTGGCCTCCCCAGTACTGTGTCCCTGGCCTGGCCTCCCCCAGTACTGTGTCCCTGGCCTGGCCTCCCCCAGTACTGTGTCCCTGGCCTGGCCTCCCCCAGTACTGCGTCCCTGGCCTGGCCTCCCCCAGTACTGCGTCCCTGGCCTGGCCTCCCCCAGTACTGCGTCCCTGGCCTGGCCTCCCCCAGTACTGCGTCCCTGGCCTGGCCTCCCCCAGTACTGCGTCCCTAGCCTGGCCTCCCCCAGTACTGCGTCCCTGGCCTGGCCTCCCCCAGTACTGCGTCCCTGGCCTGGCCTCCCCCAGTACTGCGTCCCTGGCCTGGCCTCCCCCAGTACTGCGTCCCTGCCTGGCCTCCCCCAGTACCGCGTCCCTGGCCTGGCCTCCCCCAGTACTGCGTCTCTGGCCTGGCCTCCCCCAGTACCGCGTCCCTGGCCTGGCCTCCCCCAGTACTGCGTCCCTGCCTGGCCTCCCCCAGTACTGTGTCCCTGGCCTCCCCCAGTACTGTGTCCCTGGCCTGGCCTCCCCAGTACTGCGTCCTTGGCCTGGCCTCCCCCAGTACTGTGTCCCTGGCCTGGCCTCCCCCAGTACTGCGTCCCTGGCCTGGCCTCCCCCAGTACTGCGTCCCTGGCCTGGCCTCCCCCAGTACTGTGTCCCTGGCCTGGTCTCCCCCAGTACTGTGTCCCTGGCCTGGCCTCCCCCAGTACTGTGTCCCTGGCCTGGCCTCCCCCAGTACTGCGTCCCTGGCCTGGCCTCCCCCAGTACTGTGTCCCTGGCCTGGCCTCCCCCAGTACTGCGTCCCTGGCCTGGTCTCCCCCAGTACTGCGTCCCTGGCCTGGCCTCCCCCAGTACTGCGTCCCTGGCCTGGCCTCCCCCAGTACTGCGTCCCTGGCCTCCCCAGTACTGCGTCCCTGGCCTGGCCTCCCCCAGTACTGCGTCCCTGGCCTGGCCTCCCCCAGTACTGCGTCCCTGGCCTGGCCTCCCCCAGTACTGTGTCCCTGGCCTCCCCCAGTACTGTGTCCCTGGCCTGGCCTCCCCCAGTACTGCGTCCCTGGCCTGGCCTCCCCCAGTACTGCGTCCCTGGCCTGGCCTCCCCCAGTACTGTGTCCCTGGCCTGGCCTCCCCCAGTACTGCGTCCCTGGCCTGGCCTCCCCCAGTACTGCGTCCCTGGCCTGGCCTCCCCCAGTACTGTGTCCCTGGCCTGGCCTCCCCCAGTACTGTGTCCCTGGCCTGGCCTCCCCCAGTACTGTGCCCCTGGCCTGGCCTCCCCCAGTACTGTGTCCCTGGCCTCCCCCAGTACTGTGTCCCTGGCCTGGCCTCCCCAGTACTGCGTCCCTGGCCTGGCCTCCCCCAGTACTGCGTCCCTGGCCTGGCCTCCCCCAGTACCGCGTCCCTGGCCTGGCCTCCCCCAGTACTGCGTCCCTGGCCTGGCCTCCCCCAGTACTGCGTCCCTGGCCTGGCCTCCCCCAGTACTGTGTCCCTGGCCTGGCCTCCCCCAGTACTGCGTCCCTGGCCTGGCCTCCCCCAGTACTGTGTCCCTGGCCTGGCCTCCCCCAGTACTGCGTCCCTGGCCTGGCCTCCCCCAGTACTGTGTCCCTGGCCTCCCCCAGTACTGTGTCCCTGGCCTCCCCCAGTACTGCGTCCCTGGCCTGGCCTCCCCCAGTACTGTGTCCCTGGCCTGGCCTCCCCCAGTACTGTGTCCCTGGCCTGGCCTCCCCCAGTACTGTGTCCCTGGCCTGGTCTCCCCCAGTACTGCGTCCCTGGCCTGGCCTCCCCAGTACTGTGTCCCTGGCCTGGCCTCCCCCAGTACTGCGTCCCTGGCCTGGCCTCCCCCAGTACTGCGTCCCTGGCCTGGCCTCCCCCAGTACTGCGTCCCTGGCCTGGCCTCCCCCAGTACCGCGTCCCTGGCCTGGCCTCCCCCAGTACTGTGTCCCTGGCCTGGCCTCCCCAGTACTGCGTCCCTGGCCTGGCCTCCCCCAGTACTGTGTCCCTGGCCTGGCCTCCCCCAGTACTGCGTCCCTGGCCTGGCCTCCCCCAGTACTGTGTCCCTGGCCTGGCCTCCCCCAGTACCGCGTCCCTGGCCTGGCCTCCCCCAGTACTGTGTCCCTGGCCTGGCCTCCCCCAGTACTGTGTCCCTGGCCTCCCCCAGTACTGCGTCCCTGGCCTGGCCTCCCCCAGTACTGCGTCCCTGGCCTGGCCTCCCCCAGTACTGCGTCCCTGGCCTGGCCTCCCCCAGTACTGTGTCCCTGGCCTGGCCTCCCCAGTACTGTGTCCCTGGCCTCCCCCAGTACTGCGTCCCTGGCCTGGCCTCCCCCAGTACTGCGTCCCTGGCCTGGCCTCCCCCAGTACTGCGTCCCTGGCCTGGCCTCCCCCAGTACTGCGTCCCTGGCCTGGCCTCCCCCAGTACTGTGTCCCTGGCCTGGCCTCCCCCAGTACTGCGTCCCTGGCCTGGCCTCCCCCAGTACTGCGTCCCTGGCCTGGCCTCCCCCAGTACTGCGTCCCTGGCCTGGCCTCCCCCAGTACTGCGTCCCTGGCCTGGCCTCCCCCAGTACTGCGTCCCTGGCCTGGCCTCCCCCAGTACTGCGTCCCTGGCCTGGCCTCCCCCAGTACTGTGTCCCTGGCCTGGCCTCCCCCAGTACTGTGTCCCTGGCCTGGCCTCCCCCAGTACTGCGTCCCTGGCCTGGCCTCCCCCAGTACCGCGTCCCTGGCCTGGCCTCCCCCAGTACCGCGTCCCTGGCATGCCCTCCCCCAGTACTGTGTCCCTGGCCTCCCCCAGTACTGTGTCCCTGGTCTCCCCCAGTACTGTGTCCCTGGCCTGGCCTCCCCCAGTACTGCGTCCCTAGCCTGGCCTCCCCCAGTACTGTGTCCCTGGCCTGGCCTCCCCCAGTACTGTGTCCCTGGCCTGGCCTCCCCCAGTACTGCGTCCCTGGCCTGGCCTCCCCCAGTACTGCGTCCCTGGCCTGGCCTCCCCCAGTACTGCGTCCCTGGCCTGGCCTCCCCAGTACTGCGTCCCTGGCCTGGCCTCCCCCAGTACCGCGTCCCTGGCCTGGCCTCCCCCAGTACCGCGTCCCTGGCCTGGCCTCCCCCAGTACCGCGTCCCTGGCCTGGCCTCCCCCAGTACCGCGTCCCTGGCCTGGCCTCCCCCAGTACCGCGTCCCTGGCCTGGCCTCCCCAGTACTGCGTCCCTGGCCTGGCCTCCTCCAGTACTGTGTCCCTGGCCTGGCCTCCCCCAGTACTGTGTCCCTGGCCTGGTCTCCCCCAGTACTGTGTCCCTGGCCTGGTCTCCCCCAGTACTGCGTCCCTGGCCTGGCCTCCCCCAGTACTGTGTCCCTGGCCTGGTCTCCCCCAGTACCGCATCCATGGCATGCCCTCCCCCAGTACTGTGTCCCTGGCTTCCCCCAGTACTGTGTCCCTGGTCTCCCCCAGTACTGTGTCCCTGGCCTGGCCTCCCCCAGTACTGCGTCCCTAGCCTGGCCTCCCCCAGTACTGTGTCCCTGGCCTGGCCTCCCCCAGTACTGTGTCCCTGGCCTGGCCTCCCCCAGTACTGCGTCCCTGGCCTGGCCTCCCCCAGTACTGCGTCCCTGGCCTGGCCTCCCCCAGTACTGCGTCCCTGGCCTGGCCTCCCCAGTACTGCGTCCCTGGCCTGGCCTCCCCCAGTACTGTGTCCCTGGCCTGGCCTCCCCCAGTACTGTGTCCCTGGCCTGGCCTCCCCCAGTACTGTGTCCCTGGCCTGGCCTCCCCCAGTACTGCGTCCCTGGCCTGGCCTCCCCCAGTACCGCATCCCTGGCCTGGCCTCCCCCAGTACCGCATCCCTGGCATGCCCTCCCCCAGTACTGTGTCCCTGGCCTCCCCCAGTACTGTGTCCCTGGTCTCCCCCAGTACTGTGTCCCGGCCTGGCCTCCCCCAGTACTGCGTCCCTAGCCTGGCCTCCCCCAGTACTGTGTCCCTGGCCTGGCCTCCCCCAGTACTGCGTCCCTGGCCTGGCCTCCCCCAGTACTGCGTCCCTGGCCTGGCCTCCCCCAGTACTGCGTCCCTGGCCTGGACTCCCCCAGTACTGCGTCCCTGGCCTGGCCTCCCCCAGTACCGCATCCCTGGCCTGGCCTCCCCCAGTACCGCATCCCTGGCATGCCCTCCCCCAGTACTGTGTCCCTGGCCTCCCCCAGTACTGTGTCCCTGGTCTCCCCCAGTACTGTGTCCCTGGCCTGGCCTCCCCCAGTACTGCGTCCCTAGCCTGGCCTCCCCCAGTACTGTGTCCCTGGCCTGGCCTCACCCAGTACTGTGTCCCTGGCCTGGCCTCCCCCAGTACTGCGTCCCTGGCCTGGCCTCCCCCAGTACTGCGTCCCTGGCCTGGCCTCCCCCAGTACTGCGTCCCTGGCCTGGCCTCCCCCAGTACTGCGTCCCTGGCCTGGCCTCCCCCAGTACCGCGTCCCTGGCCTGGCCTCCCCCAGTACCGCGTCCCTGGCCTGGCCTCCCCCAGTACCGCGTCCCTGGCCTGGCCTCCCCAGTACCGCGTCCCTGGCCTAGCCTCCCCCAGTACCGCGTCCCTGGCCTGGCCTCCCCAGTACTGCGTCCCTGGCCTGGCCTCCCCCAGTACTGTGTCCCTGGCCTGGCCTCCCCCAGTACTGTGTCCCTGGCCTGGTCTCCCCCAGTACTGTGTCCCTGGCCTGGTCTCCCCCAGTACTGCGTCCCTGGCCTGGCCTCCCCCAGTACTGTGTCCCTGGCCTGGTCTCCCCCAGTACTGTGTCCCTGGCCTGGCCTCCCCCAGTACTGCGTCCCTGGCCTGGCCTCCCCCAGTACTGCGTCCCTGGCCTGGTCTCCCCCAGTACTGCGTCCCTGGCCTGGCCTCCCCCAGTACTGCGTCCCTGGCCTGGCCGTCCCCCAGTACTGTGTCCCTGGCCTCCCCCAGTACTGTGTCCCTGGCCTGGCCTCCCCCAGTACTGCGTCCCTGGCCTGGCCTCCCCCAGTACTGCGTCCCTGGCCTGGCCTCCCCCAGTACTGTGTCCCTGGCCTGGCCTCCCCCAGTACCGCGTCCCTGGCCTTGCCTCCCCCAGTACCGCGTCCCTGGCCTGGCCTCCCCCCAGTACTGCGTCCCTGGCCTGGCCTCCCCCAGTACCGCGTCCCTGGCCTGGCCTCCCCCAGTACTGCGTCCCTGGCCTGGCCTCCCCCAGTACTCTGTCCCTGGCCTGGTCTCCCCCAGTACTGTGTCCCTGGCCTGGTCTCCCCCAGTACTGCGTCCCTGGCCTGGCCTCCCCAGTACTGTGTCCCTGGCCTGGCCTCCCCAGTACTGTGTCCCTGGCCTGCCCCAGTACTGCGTCCCTGGCCTGGCCTCCCCCAGTACCGCGTCCCTGGCCTGGCCTCCCCCAGTACTGTGTCCCTGGCCTGGCCTCCCCCAGTACTGTGTCCCTGGCCTGGCCTCCCCCAGTACTGTGTCCCTGGCCTGGCCTCCCCCAGTACTGCGTCCCTGGCCTGGCCTCCCCCAGTACTGCGTCCCTGGCCTGGCCTCCCCCAGTACTGCGTCCCTGGCCTGGCCTCCCCCAGTACTGTGTCCCTGGCCTGGCCTCCCCCAGTACTGTGTCCCTGGCCTGGCCTCCCCCAGTACTGTGTCCCTGGCCTGGCCTCCCCCAGTACTGTGTCCCTGGCCTGGCCTCCCCCAGTACTGTGTCCCTGGCCTGGCCTCCCCCAGTACTGTGTCCCTGGCCTGGCCTCCCCCAGTACTGCGTCCCTGGCCTGGCCTCCCCCAGTACTGTGTCCCTGGCCTGGCCTCCCCCAGTACCGCGTCCCTGGCCTGGCCTCCCCCAGTACTGCGTCCCTGGCCTGGCCTCCCCCAGTACTGTGTCCCTGGCCTGGCCTCCCCCAGTACTGCGTCCCTGGCCTGGCCTCCCCCAGTACTGCGTCCCTGGCCTGGCCTCGCCCAGTACCGTGTCCCTGGCCTGGGCTCCCCCAGTACTGCGTCCCTGGCCTGGTCTCCCCCAGTACTGTGTCCCTGGCCTGGCCTCCCCCAGTACTGTGTCCCTGGCCTGGCCTCCCTCAGTACTGTGTCCCTGGCCTCCCCCAGTACTGCGTCCCTGGCCTGGCCTCCCCCAGTACTGTGTCCCTGGCCTGGCCTCCCCCAGTACTGTGTCCCTGGCCTGGCCTCCCCCAGTACCGCGTCCCTGGCCTGGCCTCCCCAGTACACAGGGATGGAACTTGGACCCGTGTGCTCACCGGGCACACAGTACACCGTACAGGAACAACACCACCTCACTGAGTGCCTCCACTGTGAGCCCAAACGGTTCAGTACTGTGTACATGTGAACAGTCTCAGTGATTGCTATAATATCGAGCTCCATTGTCAGGCGGCTGATAAAAGGCTTCACTATAGGTGAAGTCGCATGTGGTGCACAACCTGTTCTACAGTGTAGTGACATCACTGTCTCATGACGGCACCACTGTGTAGTGACATCACCAGTCTCGTGACGGCACCACAGTGTAGTGACATCACCAGTCTCGTGACGGCACCACAGTGTTGTGACATCACCAGTCTCGTGACGGCACCACAGTGTAGTGACATCACCAGTCTCGTGACGGCACCACAGTATAGCGACATCAGCAGTCTCGTGACGGCACCACAGTGTTGTGACATCACCAGTCTCATGACGGCACAACAGTGTAGTGAACTCACCAGTCTCGTGACGGCACCACAGTGTAGTGAACTCACCAGTCACATGACGGCACCACAGTGTAGTGACATCACCAGTCTCGTGACGGCACCACAGTGTAGTGACATCACCAGTCACATGACGGCACCACAGTGTAGCGACATCACCAGTCTCGTGACGGCACCACAGTGTAGCGACATCACCAGTCTCGTGACGGCACCACAGTGTAGTGACATCACCAGTCACATGACGGCACCACAGTGTAGCGACATCACCAGTCTCGTGACGGCACCACAGTGTTGTGACATCACCAATCACATGACGGCACCACAGTGTAGTGACATCACCAGTCACATGACGGCACCACAGTGTAGTGACATCACCAGTCTCATGACGGCACCACAGTGTAGTGACATCACCAGTCTCGTAACGGCACAAGTGTAGTGACATCACCAGTCACATGACGGCACCACAGTGTAGTGACATTACCAGTCACATGACGGCACCACAGTGTAGTGACATCACCAGTCACATGACGGCACCACAGTGTAGTGACATTACCAGTCACATGACGGCACCACAGTGTAGTGACATCACCAGTCTCGTGACGGCACCACAGTGTAGTGACATCACCAGTCTCGTGACGGCACAACAGTGTAGTGACATCACCAGTCTGGTGACGGCACCACAGTGTAGTGACATCACCAGTCTCGTGACGGCACCACAGTGTAGTGACATCACCAGTCTGGTGACGGCACCACAGTGTAGTGACATCACCAGTCTCGTGACGGCACCACAGTGTAGTGACATCACCAGTCTCGTGACAGCACAGCAGTGTAGTGACATCACCAGTCTCGTGACGGCACCACAGTGTAGTGACATTACCAGTCACATGACGGCACCACAGTGTAGTGACATCACCAGTCTCGTGACGGCACCACAGCGTTGTGACATCACCAGTCACATGACGGCACCACAGCGTTGTGACATCACCAGTCTCGTGACGGCACCACAGTGTAGTGACATTACCAGTCACATGACGGCACAACAGTGTAGTGACATCACCAGTCTCGTGACGGCACCACAGCGTTGTGACATCACCAGTCACATGACGGCACAACAGTGTAGTGACATCACCAGTCTCGTGACGGCACAACAGTGTAGTGACATCACCAGTCACATGACGGCACAACAGTGTAGTGACATCACCAGTCTCGTGACGGCACAACAGTGTAGTGACATCACCAGTCACATGACGGCACCACAGTGTTGTGACATCACCAATCTCGTGACGGCACCACAGTGTAGTGACATTACCAGTCTCATGACGGCACCACAGTGTAGTGACATTACCAGTCACATGACGGCACCACAGTGTAGTGACATTACCAGTCACATGACGGCACCACAGTGTAGTGACATTACCAGTCTCATGACGGCACCACAGTGTAGTGACATTACCAGTCACATGACGGCACCACAGTGTAGTGACATTACCAGTCACATGACGGCACCACAGTGTAGTGACATCACCAGTCTCATGACGGCACCACAGTGTAGTGACATCACCAGTCTCATGACGGCACCACAGTGTAGTGACATTACCAGTCTCATGACGGTACCACAGTGTAGTGACATTACCAGTCACATGACGGCACCACAGTGTAGTGACATTACCAGTCACATGACGGCACCACAGTGTAGTGACATCACCAGTCACATGACGGCACCACAGTGTAGTGACATCACCAGTCACATGACGGCACCACAGTGTAGTGACATTACCAGTCTCATGACGGCACCACAGTGTAGTGACATCACCAGTCACATGACGGCACCACAGGTAGTGACATCACCAGTCACATGACGGCACCACAGTGTAGTGACATTACCAGTCTCATGACGGCACCACAGTGTAGTGACATCACCAGTCTCATGACGGCACCACAGTGTAGTGACATCACCAGTCTCATGACGGCACCACAGTGTAGTGACATCACCAGTCTCGTGACGGCACCACAGTGTAGTGACATTATCGTGAAGTAAAGTGACCTCATCCCCCCCCCCCCCGTCACCCCCACCGTCAAGGGAGATTTCAGATGTGCGTCACGAGAGAGTTGGGGGGGGGGTGGCCCTGGTTGGGGTGGGAGGGGGGGGGGGAGGGCTGCAAGTGGGACTGCAAAAGGTGTGTGGAGAGCTGTGCATGCAAGGTAAG
>WNGS01145415.1:0-15840 GCA_020271785.1 Procambarus virginalis | reverse complement strand
AAACAAAGCATACTTTATCGCCTATATTTAACCCATTTTATATGAATAAACAAACCCATAGGATACTGAATATACTAATCCAATGGTATGCTGATTACATTAAGCTGCGGTATATTAAATACAATTCACTAATGTAAACGTTTACTTCAGGAATACTATGTAACGCTGCTTCGTGGAAATATTTATATCTGTGTTATAATAAAAATCTTTAGTTTTATATAAGTAAACCCTATAGTTTAACAGACACGACATTTCCATGTTTCATCTATTACTATGTTTGCTTTTCGAACTTAGAAACAATTGTATTTTTTTTTATTAATCATTTATAATCAATATCTCTATTCATTATGTATAAAACGTATGAGATAATATTACAGTCATTAAATATTACAAAACAGATATCAATGTTACCTAAAATGATTTGATTTATTTACAACCAGATAAGTTTATTAATATATAGTAATCATATATTAGCTTAATATATGCTGACTATATTTCATTATAAAGTCAGTAAATAAAGTAACACCAGTTCCTATATGAATATGTAATTAGTGTTGCTGATGGTGGTATTGCTGGTGGTGGTGTTGCTGGTGATTGTGTTGCTGGTGGTGGTGTTTGCTTGTGGTGGTGTTGCTGGTGGTGGGTGTGGTGTGCTGGTGGTGGTGTTGCTGGTGGTGTTGCTGGTGGTGGTGATGCTGGTGGTGGTGTTGGTGGTGTTGTTTTAGTAACTATAAACATTATTTTTAAGTCTTCTTTTCTGTTTTGCAAACACACATATTCACACAAATGCTCCATCATTTTGCAGGGCGCCTGATAGCTGGATAGACAGCGCTTCCGATTCGGAGTCCTGAGGTTCCGGGTTCGATCCCCGGTGAAGGCGGAGACAAATGGGAAAAATGTTTACTTCAGATGCCCCAGTTACCTAGCAGTAAATAGGTACCTGGGAGTTAAATAGCTGGTACGGGCTTCTTCCCGAAGTGGTGTAACAAAACGGAGGCCTGGTCGAGGACCGGGCCGCGGGACGCTAAGCCCCGAAATCATTTCAAGATAACCTAAAGATATATCATACATATACACACACAAAAGTTCCATGATACAAATACACACACAAAACCTCTATCATACATATACACACAAAAGCTCCAGTATTTGTAACCTCGACCTTTAAATCCCTTTGTAATACAAGGGGGGGAGGGGAGGGGAGAGGAGAGGAGGGGGATGTCTAACTTTCCAACCCACCCTCTCAACTTACAATCTACAACTCACAATCCTCAACTCACAATCCATCTCGTGACTCACGATGATAATGCCTTCACACACACACAAAACGTCTATTTCTCCCCCCTCCCACCTCTTGTCTATCAGTCCTCCTCCCCCATGGCCCCCTCCTAATAAGACAACAAAGGGGGTTAATTCATCTAACTTTGTTAATTAAATACATTGAATATGTTAAACTCCAGAGTTCCGGAGGGAGTTATCGTACGAGGTGAGTACAGCATCACTGGGCACTTAAGTCTCCATAACAACAAATACAGCACGCCTGAAGTGGTAAACAACATTCACAAACAGATGTGATAAATCTTTATAAATGAACGTAGAATATAAAATGAAATAAGAACGTACCTCAAAATTTGTGGCTTTCGATCCTTCGATGACTTTTCGGACACTGACCTGTAATGGTATGAAAGCACATTATTATTATGATATAAGGAAATAACTTGAATACTTCTCCATCCTCATACTGTCGGGGTGTCGCGGTTCTCATTAGTGAAGGATTAAAGCAACAGTAGACTGGATCTCCTCTCCAGGTGGTTGCTCCGACAATAACCCTTACTCACCGTCGTTCTACGGGTCTTCCCTCGATCCTCTAGGCTCCACTGCACGCCCCGGAGAGTACCCCAGTCGATCTCACAACCGGCCTTAAATTGCAAGATGAGTGGGGGCACAGATCGTTCCCTCAATCTGTGGCCCGCCCCGACACAGAACTCTTACACAGCCTTTAAGGTCGCCAACTGGTGTTTTTAGGTGTCCAGTAACACTGCAGTGGTGAGGTGTAATTGTGGTAATTGTGGTAAGAGCAATTTCAAACAATATGGTATCAGGCAGATCACTCTGCTTTACTTCACGTAGCGGTCACAAGATAAATGGAGGGGATGATATCAAACACCAAAGAGTTTTGGTATTTTACTTAAAAGACAACGAGAAATATATATGCATCAATGTATCAGGAATAATATATGACAACTGCTCAATTCAGAGCAGAATAATCTGGAGCACACCAATATGGCAACACCCGACAGCGCCACGCGTCACCTGTCAGATGTCAGCTGACCGGGACCCTCGCGATCGTGAGAACAGACTAGTACTTGTTTTCTAATTCTATCACGATCCCCGTTTATTTAACTTTTTCGCAAAACACTGTATTCAACATTCACATGGCATACTTATGATTTCACTGGCTTCACGATCAGTATCTTGTTCACACTGCGCTCACAGTGACTTTTCACCGTACCAAAAGATTACTCTATTCTTAATAATATTTACTGTGAATGCACTCGCTTGATCACTGAACTCATCTTTAAATCTATACTTTCTCTTAAAGATTTATCACTGGCAATCACTTCACGTATATGATACTATTCAGTACACAGGCATGTACATAGATAAATCATTGATCGAATCACAGGCATATATATATATATAAATCATGGAGATTTATACGAATTTATACATTTACACAGGCATTTATACCAATAAATCTTGGAGATCAATACACAGGCATTTATATCAATAGATCATAGAGATCAACACACAGGCATTTATATCAATGAGTCATGGAGATCAATACACAGGCATTTATATCAATAAATTCTAGGCTCATAGCCTAACACCAATATCTGGTTTACTACCAATATATATAATAATAATAATCACAGGAAATTAATAATAGTCACAGTAAATTCTCTGATGAATCCTGGTGCTTGCACACACCCACACATAGATATATATGTAAACTGATACTGTGAGCACTCTGGGTAGCCTCACCACACACTGTGCTCTCTGTGACTTAGACTCAGGTGAGACTTGCTCACGACATATAAAATATCCTGACAAGAAAATATATAGCTAACTAAAGGGGAAATGGGAGGGTAACTGTAAACACCTACTTCACCTATCCTAGGATGACAGTTGGATTGTAGCTCCTGGTCCAGGCTCTCGCCTCGTTCACCCTCCAGAAACACAAGCCAACGCCTTAGGATTTTCGCGTCTCGCCGCTTTCTGTACACTGCAGGTCCGTGCTCTTTCCTCTACAGTACGTCGCAGGGTTGAAGTCGGTCTCCTGGCCGTCAACTTTCCTCCCAACTACGGCAGCCAGCCTACGTCTCGGCGGTCGTCGCACGTTTCCCAATTAGTCCTTGTCACTGTACTCCCAGAGGAACTGCCTCTCACCACTACGAAGTCACTGTGAAGTTATCAGCCGTCCCAGACGATACTGCTTAAGCTCCACACGCACAGCACCCGACTTCAGAGCACTTGAAGCTCACTTCACTGTCAATTCCCTCGTCATCTAGATATATCGCTAGGTATTTGGGAAGACTTCTCGACGTGCTTGCATCCAACTGTTGACTCGTAGGGTTCCACGAAGGTGGGGTTACTGTCAAACTTGACAGGATCGTCGATCACACGTTCAACCTGGTTGACAAGGCGGTCAACCCGGTTCACTCACGGTGGATTGGCCCGGCCACTAAGCTGTCTCTTATACTGGTGAACTGCCAAGGACGTCACACGTCGATGCCCGGCCCACTTCTTGCAACGCACCTGTCCCTGAGCACTTGTTGCTCAATATTCTGTCAATTCCTTATCTGAGCCACATCGGGGTTGCAGGAAGACCTCACAGAGTGCGCGCTAACAACTGGAGACGCTTACATCCACTGGAGTTCGGTAAATCCGTCACTCTGACAGGATGACCGATCGCACGTCCTGCCTCTCGGACGTGTCGTGAAAGACTGATAGCGCTAATGCGCCACCACGGCTGGACTCCCCCTGCCTATGTGACGTCACTTTTTCCAAAGTCGGTTTTCATTGGCTCCCATGGCCATGTCGCTGACGGGGACCAATCTGGCGACACTGACGTCACACAGTTTTGGCGGGAGAACAGACTCGCCAGCGCCATATTGGCTCCCTAAAGGGCCTATCCCACAGGCCAAAATACTATATTTTCGCAAATTTCTCGGCTCATCGAGAATACTGTTCTCTCCCACATATGTTCAATTGATGCCTGCAACGTAGAGAACGCTCGGGAATAGTGGACATGACTCTTACAGCAGGCGTGGGAGAATTAGAAGGGGGGGGGGGAACACCGTCACAATACACTACGTGTATAATATAATCATCACATAATCGATCACATTTGAACTCAAAGTGACACTTGAGGGTGAAGGAGCTCCTTATCTGTTTTTTTGAAGGATGAAGGCACTGAAGCTACTGGTTATAGCAACACGTTGCCAGTTTACCCACGTGTAGCAGTGATGGCGTTTCCTGTCCTTGCTAGGCCGGATCAATGCACTTTCAGGTCATGACAGAGCAAACACGAATAATTTTAGGAGTCCGCTGAAACACTAAACTTTTCTAGTGACCATACTAGTGGCAACACACAAACTGTTCCCCAACAATGGTTTGGTGTTGCGCTACCAACATCGGAATCTTATTAAAGCCACCATAATAGTTCACACTCAAACTCACTATAGCCGAACATATACTGTTCATATCCGTCACACAATAGTTGACGGTGATTTTTTTGTCATTGACATTTTACACATTTTCGACCGCACACTCAGCACGACGCAACCCCTCACTGCCCACAGCTAACAAATGAATGACCTGCTCCAGGAGTCATGCAACCTGTCCTCAGACTGGGCTCGTCCAAGCGGCGGTCAGACCAGAAGACACGTTCATCAATTTGAAAGCACTGCGCATTCAAAATATATTTTGTTTTCTCAAATATAGGGGGACACAGGTGGAAGCTGAGTACCAAATGAACCACAGAGACATTAGAAAAAACTTTTTCACTGTCAGAGTAGTTAACAAATGGAATGCACTAGGAAATGATGTGGTGGAGGCTGCCTCCATACACAGTTTCAAATGTGATAGAGCCCAGTAGGCTCAGGAATCTGTGCGCCAGTTGATTGACAGTCGGAGGCAGGCCCAAAGAGCCAGAGCTCAATCCCCGCAAACACAACTAGGTGAGTACTCACTCAGACACACACACACACACACACACACAACACACACACACACACACCACAACTGTTGATTGACGGTTGAGAGGCGGGACCAAAGAGGTAAAGCTCAGCCCCCGCAAGGAAAACTAGGTATTTACAACTAGGTGAGTACACACACACACACACGCAATCACACACGTGGTAATCACACACACACGTAATAATAACAGAACGAGGGGACATGGGTGGAAACTGGAAACTCAGATGAGTCACAGAGATGTTAGGAAGTTTTCTTTTAGCGTGAGAGTAGTGGAAAAATGGAATGCACTTGGGAACAGGTTGTGGAATCAAATACTATTCATACTTTTAAGACTAGGTATGATAGGGTGAGAGTAGTGGAAATGGAATGCGCTAATGATATGATTAGCGTGATAGTAGTGGAAAAATGGAATGCACTTGGGGAACAGGTTGTGGAAGCAAATACTATTCATACTTTTAAGACTAGGTATGATAGGGAAATGGGGACAGGAGTCATAGCTGTAAACACCGATAGCTGGAAAGGCGGGATCCAAGAGTCAATGCTCGATCCGGCAAGCACAAATAGGTAAGTACAAATAGGTAAGTACACACACACACACACACCACCACACTGTTGATTGACGGTTGAGAGGCGGGCCGAAAGAGAAAAGCTCAAACCCCGCAAACACAACTAGGTGATACACACACTCACACACACACACACACACACACAACACACACACACACACACACACACCACACACACACACACACACACACACACACACACACACACACGCAATAAAAATTAGGCAGGAAAGAGAAGGGTGGGCCGACTACATTTTCCTGGACTGCCAGAAACCCTTTTGCACAGTACCCCATAAAAGGCTGTTTAAAAAGTTGGAGCAACAGGCAGGAGTAAAAGGAAGGTGCTCCATTGGATAAAAGAGTACTTAAGCAACAGGAAACAGCGAGTAACGGTGAGGGGGGAGACATCAGAGCGGCGAGATGTCACCAGCGGAGTCCCACAGGGGCTCAGTACTTGGACCCATCCTGTTTCTAATATATTTAAACCATCTTCCGAAGCGTATAGACTCGTTCCTCTCAATGTTTGTTGATGATGCAAAAATTATGAGAAGAATCAAGACAGATGAAGATAGACAGAGACTACAGGATGACCTGGACAAACTGGAGGAATGCTCTAAAAAATGGCTGCTAAAGTTCAACTCAGGAAAGTGTAAGGTGATGAAGTTAGGCAAAGGGAGCAGGAGGCTGAACACAAGGTATCATCTGGAAGGTGAAATCCTGCAAGAGTCAAATAAAGAGAAAGATCTGGGGGGTTGATATCGCACCGAACCTGTCCCCAGAGGCCCACATCAAAAGGATATCAACAGCGGCATATTCTAGACTGGCCAACATATGAACTGCCATCAGAAACTTGTGTAAGGAATCGTTCAGGACCCTGTATTCCACTTATGTCAGACCAATCCTGGAATATTCAGCTCCAGGCTGGAGTCCATACCTAGTTAAACCAGGTCCATACCTGGGGCCTGGTAGCCTGGTGGATAGTGCACAGGACTCGTAATTCTGTAGCGCGGGTTCGATTCCAGCACCAGCCCGAAACAAATGGGCAAAGTTTCCTTCACCATGAATGCCCCTGTTACCTAGCAGTAAATAAGTACCTGGGAGTTAGTCAGCTGTCATGGCCTGGTTCCTGGGTGTGTGTGAGGTGTGGAGAAAAAAATGTAGTTAGTAAACAGTTGAGAGGCAGGACGAAAGAGCAAAGCTCAACCCCAGCAAACACAACTAGGTGAACACAACTAGGTGAATGCTAGACAAAGTTAGAGAAGATTCAGCGGTATGACCCCAGGCTCGTCCCGGAACTGAGAAGTATGAGCTACGAGGAAACGCTAATGGAGCTAAACCTCACGTCCCTGGAAAACAGAAGAGTAAGGGGAGACATGATAACAACCTACAAAATTCTCAGGAGAATTGACAGGGTGGACAAAGTCTTCAGCACGGGTGGGACACGAACAAGGAGACACAGGTGGAAACTTAGAACTCAGATGAGCCACAGAGACGTTAGAAAGACTTTTTCAGTGTCAGAGTAGTTAATAAATGGTAGCCTCCACCACATCACTAGGAAGTGATGTGGTGGAGGCTAACTCCATACACTGTTTTAAATGTAGATATGATAGAGCCCAGTAGACTCAGGAATCTGTACACCAGTTGATTGACAGTTTATAGGCAGGACCAAAGAGCCAGAGCTCAGCCCCCCGCAAGCACAATTAGGTGAGTACAATTAGGTGAGTATACACACACACACACACACACACACACACACACACTCACACAAACACACAAACACACACACACACACATGGGGCCTGATAGTCTGGTGGATAGCGCGCTGTATTCGTAATTCTGTGGCGCGGGTTCTATTCCCGCACCAGGCAGAAACAAATGGGTAAAGTTTCTTTCACCCTGAATGCCCTTGTTACCTAGCTGTAAATAGGTACCTGGGAGTTAGTCAACTGTCACGAGGTGCTTCCTGGGGTGTGCGTGTGTGTGTGTGGTGTGGAAAAAAAATAGTAGTTAGTAAACAGTTGATTGACAGTTGAGAGGCGGGCCGAAAGAGCAAAACTCAACCCCCGCAAACACAACTAGGTGAATACATACACACACACATACACACACAGACTGACCGACCTCAGACTGGCGTGAAGTCACCAGTGGAGTCCCACAGGGCTCTGTACTTGGACCTATCCTGTTTCTGATATACGTAAATGATCTCCCAGAGGGTATAGACTCATTCCTCTCAATGTTTGCTGACGACGCCAAAATTATGAGAAGGATTAAGACAGAGGAGGACAGCTTGAGACTTCAAGAAGACCTGGACAAGCTGCAGGAACGGTCGAACAAATGGCTGTTAGAGTTTAACCCAAGCAAATGTAATGTAATGAAGATAGGGGTAGGAAGCAGGAGACCAGATACAAGGTATCATTTGGGAGATGAAATACTTCAAGAGTCAGAGAGAGAGAAAGACCTGGGGGTTGATATCACGCCAGACCTGTCCCCTGAAGCTCATATCAAGAGGATAACATCAGCAGCATATGCCCAGTTGGCTAACATAAGAACGGCCTTTAGAAACTTGTGTAAGGAATCATTCAGAACATTATATACCACATATGTCAGACCAATCCTGGAGTATGCGGCTCCAGCATGGAGTCCCTATCTAGTCAAGCATAAGACTAAACTGGAAAAGGTTCAAAGGTTTGCCACCAGACTAGTACCCGAGCTGAGAGGTATGAGCTACGAGGAGCGACTGCAGGAATTAAACCTCACTTCGTTGGAAGACAGAAGAGTTAGGGGGGACATGATCACCACATTCAAGATTCTCAGGGGAATCGACAGGGTTGATAAAGACAGGCTGTTTAACACAAGGGGCACACGCACTAGGGGACACAGGTGGAAACTGAGTGCCCAAATGAGCCACAGAGATATTAGAAAGAACTTTTTTAGTGTCAGAGTGGTTGACAAATGGAATGCATTAGGAAGCGATGTGGTGGAGGCTGACTCCATACACAGTTTCAAGTGTAGATATGATAGAGCCCATTAGGCTCAGGAAACTGTACACCTGTTGATTGACGGTTGAGAGGCGGGACCAAAGAGCCAGAGCTCAACCCCCGCAAGCACAAATAGGTGAGTACAACTAGGTGAGTACACACACGAAGCAAAAATAATCAGCTCCTTGCCGTCGAAGTGTAACAAAAAACGAGGGACGCGAACAATCCATCCTCCCTGAGACCCAGTTCTGTTTGCTGCTCGTCCTCTACAGAAAGATCCAAAAGTGATTCCATGCCCCCGCCAAACCCCTGCTTATGAACACTAAACGGTTTACACACGACTCACAACTGATTTCGTTCGAACACTTCCGGAACAGGTGCTTTACTGACGAATTTTGTTCGAACCGCTACGCAGTAATTGCTTCACGCACGTACTACAAATTCAAATAGTCGCCAACAGAACCTAATCACCTAACCAAACCTAACCTGTGCCTATATATGCACAATATGCTAATATATTCTAATATTAATTATATTGGATAAGAATCCTATTTTGAATGAACAGTATGATAAAATTTATGAATGCGTGTGTGGGGTCGACCGCTGGATGTAATGGACTTGAGTTGAGGACGGGTTGCTGTTTGAGTGCGAGTCGCCTGGCGGGACCCCTGTGGTCTCAGGTACTTCATTATCTTTACAATCCAAGTAATAAATTATAGATAGATAGAGGTGTGACTTTTGTGCCAAATATCCTGTGGTTTAATGTAAACATACCACTTGTGTGTTCTCTTTTTATAGCAATGTTACCGAGGTTCCAAGGGGTTGTCATAGCCATGGGGTGGTAATGGGGAAAGAGCTCCCATGACCTATAAAAAGCTCCCGTACGGCGTGCGTCTCCAATTGCCTCTGACAAACATATCCAACTCCTGGCCTGCACTGATGGCTTAGTCTTAAAGTCTGACAGGGGAAAGGGCAAGGGCGTGCCTCTGGCACCTTAAAACCAGCTGCTCCGAGGAGATGGGACTAGATAGCCTGGAAAGGCAGCTCATCTAGGGGGAAGGGGGGGTTATCTTGAAAGGTTATCTTGAGATGATTTCGGGGCTTTTTAGTGTCCCCGCGGCCCGGTCCTCGACCAGGCCTCCACCCCCAGGAAGCAGCCCGTGACAGCTGACTAACACCCAGGTACCTATTTTACTGCTAGGTAATAGGGGCATAGGGTGAAAGAAACTCTGCCCATTGTTTCTCGCCAGCGCCTGGGATCGAACCCAGGACCACAGGAACACAAGACCAGCGTGCTGTCCGCTCGGCCGACCGGCTCCACCGCGACTGGTATGTACAGGACGCCTTAACCCACTTGACCATCAGGACCTGACAAAAACTGATGGTAGTTGAGGCTATTTAGCCCATCAGCCCACCGGCAATCTGATGGTAATATTGGGCATAGCATTTTATCAAATCACCTCATTCTTTGGGGCACACGTGAGGAACACAAATACGAACAAGCCTGAATGGTCCCCAGGACTATATGCAACTGAAAACTCACACCCCAGAAGTGACTTGAACCCATACTGGGTTCAAGTTACTTCTGGGGTGTGAGTTTTCAGTTATATATATATATATATATATATATATATATATATATATATATATATATATATATATATATATATATATATTAGTATATTAGTATATTTTGGTAGCAGTCTTTCCTGTAGACATATATTATTAAATATGACCTTAAAAGTAAGATTAATAATTCTAACACGAATTTTCTCGATTTTCCTAATGTTTCTTTTTACTGGTGACGGTAAATGAAAAATCAATTCTCCAAAATTCATTTTTATTTCTAGTCTGACGCGACACTTGAGCGTGTTTCGTAAAACTTATTTCATTTTCAAAGACCTTAGTTTATCCACACAACTTATGCCTGAAACAGCATTGGCTCCTATACCTGCATTTGGGTGAGGTGATGTAATACAATAATGGGGTGAAATACAAACTTTCAACAAAAAACAGAACACGGAACAATGGGTATAGATTTGCAGAAGTTGGGTAAAAATAGAACTGCAGAAGGCCTATTGGCCCATATTTCTTGATGTTTCTATATTGGAGCGGAGTCTTGAAGTGGGTAGAATATAGTTGTGTGTTAATTGGCTGTTGATTGCTGGTGTTGACTTCTTGATGTGTAGTGCCTCGCAGATGTCAAGCCGCCTGCTGTCGCTGTATCTATCAATGATTTCTGTGTTGTTTGCTAAGATTTCTCTGGTGATGGTTTGGTTGTGGGAAGAGAATATATGTTCCTTAATGGAGCCCTGTTGCTTATCCATCGTTAAACGCCTGGAGAGAGATGTTGTTGTCTTGCCTATATACTGAGTTTTTTGAGGCTTACAGTCCCCAAGAGGGCATTTGAAGGCATAGACGACGTTTGTCTCTTTTAGAGCGTTCTGCTCCGTGTCTGGAGAGTTTCTCATGAGTAGGCTGGCCGTTTTTTTTTTGGTTTTATAGAAAATCGTTAGTTGTATCTTCTGATTTTTGTCTGTAGGGATAACATTTCTATTAACAATATCTTTACAAGTTCCTGTAAAATAGTCTAATAGGGGGTATAGGTGTTGTATTAGTTGTCTCTTCAGAGGTTGCATGGCGTTTCACTTTCCTTCTTATGATGTCTTCTGTCGGGAAACCGACACACTTATACACAAATAGTATAGTCTTCCCTTAACAGTATCCTCTTAAAATTAGAGAATGGGAGACTCCGTGACGTCATCGACGTCGCCGCAGTATTTACATTATTAAACCACTGTTCATACAACAGTTTAATGTCTAAATTGAATAAAAAAGTGTTCAATAAGACTGAATATAATTATTAACACCAAAATATAGCTTGATTCCCTTGCTAACGTAAATTTAACTTAGAAGTGGAAAAAATATTGGAACAACTAGGGAGGCAGAGCGTCTTACAGACGCCGCGCTCACACAAAAACAATAACAAACGCAGCCTTACGCTGCCCATGGCTCCAGAGTTGGTTTAACACCTAGACACCCAATTAACGTGTCAACAACCAACAACACAGCCTATCAACATCACAGCAACGAACGTATCCGTCTTACCAAGTATTTGTATATTATAATAGTGCACTTTTTAATATCAAAGGGTATTGGCGGTTATGATATATGAACAACACCAACACCATGTACGTGTACCCCATTTTTACAGCCCGCACATACCATGTTATACCTGTATTGATATGTTCAGGGAACAGATATTAACTCTTTGCATCCCATACAGGTAAAATGTGACTTGGAACAGCAAGTAGCTGAGCAGTAGAACTATGTACATGTACCTAGCTGTTGCCAGCCTTGAAGGCCTCCACAGCCGCCATTGGCACCATGAGGCACAGGGCCACACCCACATAGATGCTAACATGACACAGCCTTAGTGGGCCCTTACTACAGGCTCAGATAAGGCCATTCTAGTTATTGTAGTAGTAGTATTCATAACTAGTAATAATTATTGAAATAATAGTAGATTAGACCACCATACGTGGTATGATAAAATAATATAATTAAACTTAGGTAAACAATTTGTAGTTTAAGAAGGAGCCATTACAAAGTGGTTTAAGCTACAAATTGTCCCCCCAATTTGTGTGAGATTAATTTCAGGCAGTTTTAACAAGTACATACAGTCCACTCAATTTCTTACCTACTAAGAAAAAAATAAGATAAACTTTAATTTACTGAAGCCAATTAAAAGAAGATATACTGCCTGGAGTTTTTACCACATAAATTATGGTCCTTCGAACCGGATGATTATTACAGTTAACCAGTAGTTATAAAATCCTGATATACATTAGTAGTGCAATATTATAGCAGAAAGACATTGCTATATTTACATTTTCTAGCCTAACTTTTCAATCTCATAGCAAGCAAAACTACAACAAAGCACTATTATTGTTCTGAGGCCTATGCCAAAGAACTATTGTGCCTTTTTCATTACAAGAGGTTGATAAGAGGCTACTTTACTTATAAGTTACTTATAAATGTTTTGTAATTTAAGTATAAACATTACTTTAATATTGCACCAATACATACTGCATACCACATTGTTTACAGCAAATTCTTGCACAAGGGTAGGACATTTTAGGCTGGTGTTGTACAGCAACCTAGTTTAATTTATTGTGCTAACCTGGTGTAAGGGTAAGAATTTTGTACACTTGTCTAGAGTTGAACATATATTCCAACCTAGCAAGTACATATTTTTATGCAGTATTCATGACAACCCGAGTTGTGTTGTCAACCTGATATTCATACATATAATTATAGGTATAATTTAACTATAATCATTTCACCTTTGAGTGTTAACCTGTGTCTCTGTACCAACCAAGAGTGATAAAGACGGGCTAGCTTGCGGAATACCAGCATTGATACAGGCTTACCACTCAAATTATAGCGTGTATGATTATACAGTAGTGTATATTTTAAATGATAAACAGCTCTAGTTCGGAAACTAGTTGCTTTACTAATTCAAGTGCCAAATAGTTAAAAGTCCATACGACTAGCAAGTACTTTCAAGATGTCTACACTCCAAAATGTAAAATTAACTCTTAAGGCCTTAAAGGGGCATCTCACAAGGCAGATTAACAAATGTGAAGACATGAGTAATCAAACTCCAGTTAATTATGCAGCACTGGAAAACTATCTTAAGCTTACACGGAACAAATATGACCGTGTGTTGCAACAAATGAAACAGTATCAAGATTTACTGAACAATTCTAGTATTGATGAAGATACGATGAACAACATTCTCCAAGAACACTCTGATTATGAAGATGCAATGTTTGAACAAATTCAACGTTATGACATTTGATAGACGCCCATAAGGCCAATATAAATGTTGCAGCTACAACTACCCAGAATCAGACAGCACCAGAAGTCAAATTACCATCACTCAGTCTTCCAACTTTTTCTGGAACAGAGGACGAGAATTGGGACAATTTCTGGAGCAAATTTGTCGATTCTGTGGATTCTAATGTCAATGTACCAAAGACGACAAAGTTTACGTATTTACAGAGTGTCTTGAAGGATGAAGCCTTTCAGGTAGTCTGTAATCTGAATCACACAGATGACGATTATGACAATGCTGTACAACTACTCAAGGACAACTATGCGAAGCCTGAAAGGACTATCAGAATTTTAACCCAGAAGCTGTTAGATATTAAACATCCAAATAATACAGCAGTCTCACTCCAAGCCTTTAGATTGGAGCTTGAGTCTTTGCTTAAGGCACTTAAAATAAAGTAACTTGGATGAATCAGACTGGATAATCCAAGTCCATATGACTCGCAAATTACCCAGGGACATCCTGGATAAGTTGTTTGTGTTGTATGGAAAGTCATATCTGACAGTAACAGAGATTACAAAGGGTTACAAACCATCATAGAACGAGAAAGAGTTATCCCAGATGAAAAGCGACATCTAAACCTTCGTCTACTACTAATAGTAAACAACAGAGTACAAACAGTACTCCAAACAAATCTAAAACAACTTCTCCCTCTCCAAAGTGGAGACAAGGCAGTGTGGGCACATACGCAGTTGGTACCTCCAACCTACAGGTAACGCGTCACCCAAATCGGTGACTCCTCAAGATACTGTTAACGTCTGGAGACCATGTCTGTTCTGTGAACAATCACATTCCATGTACAATTGCAGACGATACCCGATCGTGCAACACGCATAAAACGACTCAAGGAGTACATAGATGTACCAAGTGTATAAGGGAACATCATCCCGACAGCTGCACATCAACAATACGCACCTGTTATAGGTGCCATAAGGGTCAACACCATACAGCACTTTGTGGGGATTCAAGTACAAAGTCTGCCAAACCACAGGAGGAGGAAGGAACTAACACCTCAGTACAGCTTTGTACTGTGCTACCTGACATAAGTGTTTTCTCAACAAGGTCTAAACATAAATCAGCTCTACCTACTGCACGATTGATCATTAGAAATGGAGAGAACAAAGCCACCGTACGTGGATTATTTGATCAAGGGTCCCAATTGACCTTTATATCCAAAGAGTTGGTAGATACCCTGAAACTTACACCTGTAGAGGAGACACGAATAAACATAGCAGGATTCCTGACTGACTCAGGAGCCCGAGTTTTCAAGGTAGTACAACCCAAAGTACGATTAGGAGGTTACGAACAAAATGTACAAGCTCTAGTAGTAGATAGATTCCCAACAGATCTGTATGTATATGGTCTGGGGACAACAGCCAATTCCTAGAAAAAAAGGGAATTCATTTGGCTGATAAAATCACAACAGATAACCTTTCCAATATTGGAATCCTTATGGATCAGATGTCTACCATAAGTTTATCAAAGGAAAGGAATACAAACACGGTATGAACGTGTTACCATCTGCAGGTGGCTATTTGCTAACAGGCCCTGTATTACGGCTAAACCAACCCGCACCTGTAGAACACCAACATGCCAACCCAGTAATGGTTGCATGACTAGGAGACCAGTCTCCACTGCAACTCAGAGACATGTCCGAGGAAGAGCTTGATCCCCCTGTACACAAGTTATGGGACCTGGCAACTCTCGGCATTGTCCCTGAACAACCTAGCCCAGATGATGACTGGACTTACAAACAATACCTGGACTCAGTTATATACAGAGATAATCAATACTGGGTCAGGTTACCATGGAAGCTGAATCACCCTCAGCTACCCGTCAACCATTTTATGGCACAAAACCAATTGAGATCACAGGTGTTGCGCTTACAAAGACAACCTGAGAACTTGAAGTTGTACCATGAAATAATACAGAAGCAACTCGATGACAAATTTATCGAAGTTGTTACAAATGATAACCCAAAGGAAGGTCACTACTTACCACATCATTGTGTACAGAAGAATTCTGCAACTACCCCATTACGGATAGTATTTAATTGCAGTGCTAAAATGAGTCCGAGTAGTGTTTCGTTAAACGACTGTCTTCAAACTGGCCCTAGCCTAACCACAAAGGCTTTACG
>WNGS01145410.1:0-15607 GCA_020271785.1 Procambarus virginalis | reverse complement strand
GGGTCACATTTTGCCCAAACCCCCACTGCAGTTTCAAAAATATCCCAAACATTCCAAATTCGACGCTTGAGCCATATTTTGGAGCCAAATTCTGGATCTCTGCACTTATTCGCAGTTTGAAATTACGGCATTTTATACCGAAAATGTGCCAATTACTGAGAGCGGCGATGGGTCACATTTTGCCCAAACCCCTCTGCAGTTTTCAAAATATCCGAAACATCCCAAATTCGACCCTTGAGCCATATTTTGGAGGCAAATTCTGGCTCTTTGCATGTATTCGCAGTTTGAAATTACTACTTTTATACCGAAAATATGCCAATTAATGAAAGCAGCGATGGATCGCATTTTGCTCAAACCCTCCGTACAGTTTTCAAAATATCCCAAACATCCCAAATTCGACGCTTGAGCCATTTTTTTAGCCAAATTCTGGCTCTCTGCACGTATTCGCAGTTTGAAATTGCGAATTTTTATACCGAAAATATGCCAATTACTGACAGCGGCGATAGGTCACATTTTGCCCAAACCCACCCTGCAGTTTTCAAAATATCCCAAACATCCCATGTTTGGGATAAACATCACAGAGAAAGCTCCAACGGAGTGGGTAAACGGCCAGAGTAAGCCCCCGCTCTTGCATGTAGTGAACGAATTCACTTCATATATTCAATCAACCAATCGTACCTCGTTAAAGTGGCGAGTAATATATTGATCATGAGAGAAACCCTGTTTTTATTGCATGTTTCGACGTTTCAGCCGCATTAGAGCTGATGCGGAGGAGGCAACGGCAACTTGTTTGATTAAAGCTAAAACCGCTCTAATCCGGCTGAAACGTCGATATATGCAATAAAAACAGGGTTTCTCTCCTAATCAATATCTTACTCGCTAATTTAACGAGGTACGAATGGTTGATTGAAAATAATGTATTTAATGTGAATTTGCAATTAATTACGCGTATACATCAGATTTGTCGCATATGTAATGAATTAATAACAATAAACTGACAATCCGTATCCAAGGAGAGAAACCCTGATTTTATTGCATAATTCGACGTTTCAGCCACATTAGAGCTGTTTTTGCAGTACATCTTCTTTATGTAACATACACGGAAAATCTGGAACATTTTAGTTAATTCTAATGAAAAACATTGATTTGTTTGATTTGAACGAATAATGGACTATCTCGTCGTTTTTCCCACGTTTTTAAGGATTGCCAGTTTATTGTCTTTATTCATTACATATGCAACAAATCTGATGTATACGCGTAGTTAATTGCAAATTCACATTAAATACATTATTTTCAATCAACTATTCGTACCTCGTTACAATAGCGAGTAAGATATTGATTAGGAGAGAAACCTTGTTTTTATTGCATATTTCGACGTTTCAGCCGCATTAGAGCTGATGCGGAGGAGGCAACAGCAACTTGTCTGATTAGAGCTAAAACAGCTCTAATGCGGCTGAAACGTCGAAATATGCAATAAATACAGGGTTTCTCTTCTAATCAATATCTTACTCGCTAATTTAACGAAGTACGAATGGTTGATTGAAAAAATGTATTTAATGTGAATTGCAATCAATAAAAGTATACATCAGATTTGTCGCATATGTAATGAATTAATAACAATAAACTGACAATCCGTAACCAAGGAGAGAAACCCTGATTTTATTGCATATTTCGACGTTTCAGCCGCATTATAGCTGTTTTTGCTGTACATCTTCTTTCTGTAACATACCCGGAAAATCTGGAACAATCTAGTTAATTCTAATGAAAACACATTGATTTGTGTGATTTGAACGAATAATGGACTATCTCGTCGATTTCCCACGTATTAAGGATTTGCCAGTTTATTGTTATTAATTCATTACACATGCGACAAATCTGACGTATACGCGTAATTAATTGCAAATTCACATTAAATACATTATTTTCAATCAACCATTCGAACCTCGTTACAATAGCGACTACGATATTGATTAGGAAAGAAACCTGCTTTTATTGCATTTCGACGTTTCAGCCGCATTAGAGTGATGCGGAGGAGGCAACGGCAACTTGTCTGATTAGCTAAAAGCTCTAATGCAGATGAAACGTCGAAATATGCAATAAAAACAAGGTTTCTCTCCTAATCAATGTCCTACTCGCTACTTTACCGAGATACAAATGGTTGATTGAAAATAATGTATTTAATGTGCATTTGCTATTAAATACGAGTTTGCATCATATATATCGTATATGTAGTGAATTCGTTCACTACATGCGAGAGAGGGGGCTTACTCCCGCCGTTTAACCGTTAGACCTCCTCCAGTCTCCAGCAATGTTCTGGCACAGAGAAAGCTCCAACGTGTAAACGGCGGAAACAAGCCCCCGCTCTCGCATGTAGTGAACGAATTCACTACATATATTCAATCAACCAATCGTACCTGCGAGTACGTGCAGATAGCCAGAATTTGGCTCCAAAATATGGCTCAAGCGTAGAATTTGGGATGTTTGGGATATTTCAAAAACTGCGGGAAGGGTTTGGGCAAAATGTGACCCATCGCCTCTCTCAGTAATTGGCATATTTTTGGAATAAATATTCGTAATTTCAAACTGCGAATACGTGCCAAGAGCCAGAATTTGGCTCCAAAATATGGATCAAGCGTCGAACTTGGGTTGTTTGGAATGTTTTGAAAACTACAGGGAGGGTTTGGGCAAAATGTGATCCCTCGCTGCTTTCAGTAATTGCCATATTTTCGGTATAAATTCGTAATTTCAAACTGCGAATACATGCAGAGAGCCAGAATTTGGCTCCAAAATATGGTTCACTCGTCGAATTTGGAAGTTTGGGATATTTTGAAAATGCAGGTCGGGGGTTTCGGCAAAATATGAACCATCGGCGTTCTCAGCAATTGGCATATTTTCGGTATAAAAATTCGTAAATTCAAACTGCGAATACGTGCAGACAGCCAGAATTTGGCTCCAAAATATGGCTCAAAGGGTCGAATTTGGGATGTTTGGGATATTTTGAAAACTGCAGGGAGGGTTTGGGCTAAATGTGATCCAACGCCGCTTTCAGTAATTGGCATATTTTCGGTATAAAAAGTAGTAATTTCAAACAGCGTATACGTACAGAGAGCCAGAATTTGGCTCCAAAACATGGCTCAAGGGTCGAATTTGGGATGTTTGTAATATATTTTAAAACTGCAGGGGGGTTTGGGCAAAATGTGACCCATCGTCGCTCTCAGTAATTGGCATATTTTCGGTATAAAAAGTCGTAATTTCAAACTGCGAATATGTGCAGAGAGCCAGAATTTGGCTCCCAAATATGGCTCAAGCTTGGAATTTGGGATGGTTGGGATATTTTGAAAACTTCAGGGTGGGTTTGGGCAAAATGTGACCCATCGCCGCTCTCAGTAATTGATATATTTTCGATATAAAATTCGTTATTTCAAACTGCGAATTCGCGCAGAGAGCCAGAATTTTGCTCCAAAATGTTGCTGAAGCCACGAATTTGGGATGTTTGGGATATTTTGATAACTGCAGGGAGGGTTTGGGAAAAATGTGATCCATCGCAGCTATCAGTAATTGGCATATTTTCGTTATTAAATGTCGTAATTTCAAACTGCGAATACGTGCAGAGAGCCAGAATTTGGCTCCAAAATATGGATCAAGCGTCGAACTTAGGTTGTTTAGAATATTTTGAAAACTACAGGGAGGGTTTGGGCAAAATGCGATCCCTCGCTGCTTTCAGTAATTGGCATATTTTCGGCATAAAATTCGTAATTTCAAACTGCGAATACATGCAGAGAGCCAGAATTTGAGAAATTCAATTGCATATTTCAAATTGCATAATTGCAAATTGACATTAAATACAATTTTTTCAATCAACCATTCGTACCTCGTTAAATTAGCGAGTAAGATATTGATTTGGAGAGAAACCTTGTTTCTATTGCATATTTTCGACGTTTCAGCCGCATTAGAGCTGTGTTAGGTCTAATCAGACAAGTTGCCGTTGCCTCCTCCGCATCAGCTCTAATGCGGCTGAAACGTCGAAATATGCAATAAAACAGGGTTTTCTCCTAATCAATAGCTTAGTCGCTATTGTAACGAGGTACGAATGGTTGATTGAAAATAATGTATTTAATGTGAATTTGCAATTAATTACGCGTATGCATCAGAGTTGTCGCATATGTAATGAATTATTTACAATAAACTGACAATCCGTATCCAAGGAGAGAAACCCTGATTTTATTGCATATTCGACGTTCAGCTGCATTAGAGCTGTTTTTTGCAGTCCATCTTCTTTCAGTAACATACACGGAAAATCTGGAACATTTTAGTTAATTCTAATGAAAACACATTGATTATGTGATTTGAACGAATAATGGACTATATAGTCGTATTTCCACGTTTTTAATCATGTTTGTGACCCATCACCGCTCTCAGTAATTGGCATATTTTCGGTTTAAAAAGTCGTAACTTCAAACTGCGAATATGTGCAGAGAGCCCGAATTTGGCTCTCAAATATGGCTCAAGCTTCGAATTGGGAATGTTAGGGATATTTTGAAAACTGCAGCAAGGGTTTGGGCAAAATGCGATCCATCACTGCTTTCAGTAATTTGTATATTTTCGGTATAAAAATCGTAATTTCAAACTGCGAATACGTGCAGAGAGCCAGAATTTGGATCCAAAATATGGCTCAAGGGTCGAATTTGAGATGTTTCGGAAATTTTGAAAACTGCAAGGCTATTTGGGCAAAATGTGACCCATCGCCGCTCTCAGTAATTGTCATATTTTCGGTATAAAAAATCGTAATTTCAAACTGCGAATACGTGCAGAGAGCCAGAATTTGGCTCCAAAATATGGCTGAAGGGTCGAATTTGGAATGTTTCTGATATATTATAAAACTGCAGGGGGGTTTGGGCAAAATGCGACCCATCGCTGCTCTCAGTAATTGGAATATTTTCGGTATAAAAGTCGTAATTTCAAACTGCGAATAAGTGCAGAGAACCAGAATTTGGCTCCAAAATATGGCTCAAGGGTCGAATTTGGGATGTTTAGGATATTTTGAAAACTGCAGGGTGGGTTGGGCAAAATGTGACCCATCGCCGCTCTAAGTATTGGCATATTTTTGGTATAAAATTCGTAATTTCAAACTGCGAATACATGCAGAGAGCCAGAATTTGGCTCCAAAATATGACTCATGCGTCGAATTTGGAATGTTTAGGATATTTTGAAAACGGCAGGGAGGTTTGGTCGAAATGTGATCCATCGCCGCTTTCATTATTTGGCATATGTTTGCCATAAAATTCGTAATTTTAAACTGCGAATACGTGCAAAAGCCAGAATTTGGCTCTAAAATATGGCTGAAGGGTCGAATTCGGGATGTTTAGGATATTTTGAAAACTGCAGGGTGGGTTTGGGCAAAATGTGACCCATCGCCGCTCTCAGTAATTGCCATATTTTCGGTATAAAAGGTCGTAATTTCAAACTGCGAATATGTGCAGAGAGCCAGAATTTGGCTCCAAATATGGCTGAAGGGTTCGAATTTGGAATGTTCTGATATATTATAAACTGCAGGGGGGTTTGGGCAAATGCGACCCATCGCTGCCTCAGTAATTGGAATATTTTCGGTATAAAAGTCGTAATTTCAAACTGCGAATAAGTGCAGAGAACCAGAATTTGGCTCCAAAATATGCTCAAGGGTCGAATTGGGATGTTTAGGATATTTGAAAACTGCAGGGTGGGTTGGGCAAAATGTGACCCATCGCCGCTCTAAGTAATTGGCATATTTTTGGTATAAAATTCGTAATTTCAAACTGCGAATACATGCAGAGAGCCAGAATTTGGCTCAAAATATGACTCAAGCGTCGAATTTGGAATGTTTAGGATATTTTGAAAACGGCGGGAGGGTTTGGTCGAAATGTGATCCATCGCCGCTTTCATATTTGGTATGTTTGCCATAAAATTCGTAATTTTAAACTGCGAATACGTGCAAAAGCCAGAATTTGGCTCTAAAATATGGCTCAAGCGTCGAATTTGGGATGTTTGGGATATTTTGAAAATTGCAGGGAGGGTTTGGGCAAAATGCGATCCCTCGCTGCTTTCAGTAATTGGCATGCTTTTGGTATAAAAGTAGTAATTTCAATCTGCGAATACATGGAGAGAGCCAGAATTTTCTCCAAAATATGGCTCAAGCGTCGAATTGGGATGTTCGGATATTTTGAAAACTGCAGAGGGGTTTGGGCAAAATGAGACCTATCGCCGCTCCAGTAATTGGCGTATTATCGGTATAAAAATTCGTAATTTCAAACTGCGAATACGTGCAGAGAGCCAGAATTTGGCTCCAAAATATGGCTTAAGGTTCGAATTTGGGATGTTTGTGATATATTATAAAACTGCAGGTGGATGGGCAAAATGTGACCATCACCGCTCAGAAATTGCATATTTTCTGATAAAATTTGTAATCAAACTGCGAATACGTGCAAAGAGTCAGAATTTGGCTCCAAATATGGCTCAAGCGTCAAATTTGGAATGTTTAGGATATTTTGAAAACTGCAGGGAGAGTTTGGTCGAAGTGTGGTCCATCGCCGCTTTCAGTAATTGGCATATTTTCGGCATAAAAATCGTAATTTCAAACTGCGAATAAGCTCAGAAAGCCAGAATTTGGCTCTAAAAATATGGTTCAATCTTCGAATTTGGATTGTTTGGGATATTTTGAAAACTACAGTGGGGTTTGGGCAAAATATGACCCATCGCCGCTCGCAGTAATTGCATATTTCGGTATAAAAATTCGTTAATTCAAACTGTGAATACGTGCAGAGAGCGAGAATTTGACTCCAAAATATGGCTCAAGCGTCGAATTTGGGATGTTTGGGATATTTTGAAAACTGTAGGGAGGGTTTGGGCAAAATGCGATCCATCGCTGCTTTCAGTATTGGCATATTTTCGGTAAAAAAAAAGTCTTAATTTCAAACTACGAATACGTTCAGAGATCCAGAATTTGGCTCCAAAATATGGCTTAAGAGTCGAATTTGGGATCTTTCCGATATTTTGAAATTTTCAGGGGGGTTTGGCCCAAATGTGGACCCATCGCCTCTCCTAATTGGCACTTTTTCGGTATAAAAATTCGTAATTTAAACTGCGAATACGTACAGAGAGCATTTGCCCAAAACCTCCCTGCAGTTTTCAAAATATCCAAACATCCCAAATTCGACGCTTGAGCCATTTTTGAAGCCATTTTGGCTCTCTGCACGCATTCGCAGTTTGAAATTACTACTTTTATTCCGAAAATATGCATATTTTTGAGAGCAGAGATGGTTCACATTTTGCCCAAACAGCACCTGCAGTTTTCAAAATATTCCAAACATCCCAAATTCGACGCTTGAGTCATATTTTGGAGCCAAATTCTGGCTCTCTGCACGTATTCGCAATTTGAAATTACGATTTTATACCGAAAATATGCTTATTACCGACAGTAGCGAAGGTTCACATTTTGCCCAAACCCCCCTTCAGTTTTCAAAATATCCCAAACATCCAAATTCGACCCTGAGCCATATTTTTTAGCAAATTCTGGCTCTCTGCACGTATTCGCAGTTTGAAATTATGAAATTTATACCGATAATGTGCCAATTACTGAGAGCAGCGATGCCTCACATTTGCCCAAACCCCCCTTCAGTTTCAAAATATCCGAAACATCCCAAATTCGACCCTTGAGCCATCCCTGATTTATTGCATGTTTCGACGTTTTCAGCCGTATTAGAGCTGTTTTGCAGCTTTCTGTAACATACACGGAAAATCTGGAAATTTTAGTAATTTCTAATGAAACACATTGATTTTGTGTGATTTGAACGAATAATTGACTATCTCGTCGTATTTCCCACGTTTTTAAGGATTGCCAGTTTTTTGTTATAATTCATACATATCGAAAAATCCATCTCGTCGTTTTTCCCACGTTTTTAAGGATTGCCAGTTTATTGTTATTAAGTCATTACATATGCGACAAATCTGATGTATACGCGTATTAATTGCAAATTCACGTAATACATATTTTCAATCAAACCATGTACTCGTTACAATAGCAACTAAGAATCTTGACTAGGAAAAGAAACCTGTTTTTATTGCATATTTCGACGTTTTCAGCCGATTAGAGCTGATGCGGAGGAGGCAACGGCAACTTGTCTGATTAGACCTAAAACAGCTCAACTGAGGCCTGAAAGTCGAAATAGCAAATAGCCGACAATGGTTGGCTCAACTCAATTCTTACTCGCGTAAGTTTAACGAGGTACGAATGGTTGATTGAAAAAATTGTATTAATCAATTGCAATTAATTACCTTGTGAGATTTTTCTCTACGCCTACCTCCCTTAGGAGGTGGACTACAAGTTTAAAGGCTGCTCTTGGCAGTTAAGCATGAGTCCAGTAGAAAAAGGAGAAGCGGGAGCAAACCGCCAGGCTTCCACCAGCAGGGGTGGAAACCTGTCCACAATAGGCCGCTGGTTCCTCCTAGTTAAACATGACGTTAAAACCAATAAAGGGTAACCGACGGGTTCTCACAATCAAATTTTATATTTGTTGTGTGGCGCTATGAATTGGAATTCGAATTCCCAAGAGCGCAGCCGTCATATCAAAGATTTAAAACAACAATATCAAATATATATCAGAACAATGGGAGTGGTACAGAATAGTTGAAGGTTGACATCAAAGACTGTTAACAAATAACAATTTATTATAACAAGAGACTAGACTACTACATTAAAACAAAAGAATGTCAATGACGTTACTCGAACATAAGCGTGCCCACAGAGGAATCAACACGCAAGCAAGAACTAACAGATCTATAATCACAATTACAACAAATGACACAGTGAGTTCTGGAACACGTCTCCAGTAACCTCCTAACTGTTCTACGCCTCAGTGCAGTCTACACCTGCAATAGCGGTTGCAATGCAATCAAATCAGTAGCCTTTCAATGACATCAATAACTAATGGGTTCACTGGCAACTCCAGCACCCTTCCTCAAATTAATCTTTACGTTAATGTCCATCCAGTGGCACCATAACCAACAGCTAAATAGCAACCCTTGCTGTGTGGCTGCATACTGAACTAACCTGAACACAGGTGTGCCCACTGATGACGCAATATTGCAAACTCAAAGAAAAATATCACAGACTAAGTTACACCACAGCGTGTGATTTAATTACGTTACAGTCCAACCAGTGGCATTTGCAACACAGCTATTCAACAGCCCCTCGAGAAATGACAGCAGGCTCCATCCTGCTGACACTTCGGGCTGACAACATGAACTAACTGAACAATTCTTCCACTGATGACACAAGCAAGCAATCAATAGTGACACGACTTCCTAGTGGCAGCTACTCTAATCACAAGCTTAAGGTCCTCCAGTCCAACAGGAGCGACCCCCGTAATCAGGTGGGTAGTCTAACAGTGACTCCCCCTATCACAACTAAAGTGAACACAGTCAGGCAAGGTGGGATTCTGGGACACAGCTCCACTCATCCCTAAGTTACTTTACCCTCGTCACTAGACGATAACCAAAAGAAATTGCCTTAATCAATTGCAACATTGATTATGTGAATAATGATGGAAATTGACTGATCACAGCAGTCAGCAACAAGTACTACTTTAATCACAACAAGTGTCTCACTCTAGACAACAACATGATAGTACTCTACGTTAACACAAGTCCTCTTGTCACAATAACTCAAACTCTTAAATTACATCACACTTGACTCCTTGCAAGTATTCAGTGAGTAATTCTTAATTAAGGTCAAACGGACCACTAATTACATCCCAATTGAGTTACGTTAACTAAGCCTACCCCAAGTGGGTGGCTTCTCAACAGTCTGTGTATCACTAATTACGTTTACTTACTAATGAGTGCTAATTACCCTAATTAGCCTTGAGCAATTAATTAACTGTCACCAGGACCGATAATTAATCATACATAAATACGTCTCACTCCGCACTGCCTAAGCAGGTCTCATCAAACACTGTGAATTCACGGAAGAGGAGTTAATTACCCTAATTAACAATGAGTGCAACTTAATCCACTGTCACCAGACAGAATATGATTAATATAACGTATTATGCTAACCCCATGACCTCGCTTTACCGAGTCATCTGAGTCCTCAAGACTCCAGACGTTAATTACTCCACTAATTATCATGAGCCACTAATTGCCCCAACCCTGAAAGGCAGTTAGTCTCGAGCAACTGACGTTAGCACTATCACTGACAGACTCTGACAGATCCTCTCCCACTACGTGAATTCATGATGAGAATGCTAATTACATAATTAGCTAGAGTGGTCAATTAATTGTCACACGGACAATTAATTGCACCGGACACGTATTCCCACAAGCTCAAGTTCAACACTGTTCTCCCATAACAGCACTCACTCATTCAACAACTTCAAGTGTGCACCCCCTTATCCAGTTAATTACCCCTAATTAACTCACTGAATCCTTAAGTACTCAACACAACTTAAAGAAACAAAGTAACCCTAAGGTTACATAGGTCACACATATAATGGCATGCAAAACATAAAATAGCACTGCCCACATACAGTTGCGACTACTGCAACTCGTTAATTACTATGCCCACACAGTAATGACACACGGTTTTGCAACAATCAAGGTATACCAATCTTACTGTCCCTCTAATCTTGCAAACGTTGCAAAAGATCGCCCGATCCCGGTGGCCTCAGCAAGACAATTTACGTTAATATAAGACACCGTCGCTCTACGCGGACAGCTGGCACTAATTCTCCCATAATTAGGCAAATTAACTAATTGCTCGCTCTCATTAAGTGACTGAGAATTTCCCTGAATACTCAAAGGGTCCCTTTAAATCCTCAACACAGTTCCTAGGACAGTAATATCGTATACCTGATAACACTGCACAAACCTGCACATAATGATACCGTCAGCATGCCCCCCATGCTAATGACATCATTAGGCAATCAGTCAGCGATCACATCTACTGACTCACCACACAACACAGTACAACAATCATGCAAATGAAACACATGGAAATGCCTTACATAAACAATGTAAATTAATCACCAGGACATATACAGACCTCAGGATATCCACTAATAACCCTGCCCCACGGGCCTGCTTAATTAACTCTAACCTGGCCTAATTACATAATGAGGTACCATGGCACTAACCAAGGCTGGACGATTATACAGAATCGCCAGACTGGATCATTTATATGATGATTTCTCTACACTGACTGGTCCCAAACTCTAGTCAGTCTACACACAACATATCTACAGATATATAATTATAACACTACGTGATTTACAGTGACAATTTCCCTCTCCAGGTACTGCCCCACAGTCACCTGGGCATGCCACATACGGGCGTCTCAGCTACCTCCCTAGCCTGGCCGGGCTAGGGGCCCACACAACTTTTCTCTATTCTCTTTTAACTGAGACCATTTTATACACTGATAAAGTACTCACGTTTCCGTCCACACATTTCCTCATTTCCCAGGTCCTTACCACCTGGCTGTCAACACTTAGCTTGCTCCTCGTGCGTCGACAAGATGTGGCCTTAGGCTGTCCTGGGAATGTGGCCAAGGGGTGGCCAAAGGTGGTGGCCAACATGTGGCCACTGCGTGGCCTTCAGGAGGGTGGCCACGGGTGGCGCGTGACGTCACAGCACCCCACCCCACCCGGGCTACTCGCGCGCGCGGGGTAAGGTGGCCGGGCCGGGCCGGGCCGGGCCGGGCCGGGCCGGGCCGGGCTGGGCCGGGCCGCACGGGTGGCCAGGGGTTGGCCACGTGGCGCCTGGGGTTATACACACATGAGGATGGGGGATCACTAACAACCCCATCATACCAGAGCATGACTCGCTCTTACACTGGGGTGACAGGGTGACACTGGCCGGCGTCACCTACCACATGGACGACGTCGGGCGGAATTCAAAGTCCAAGTCCCAGTTTCTCGCAAATTTGGGCTTCGACACACCCAGGGTGGCTGGAGTGCCATGCAATATGAGTAAACAGAACGACAGGAGCGATAACGGTGGTGGGGGTGGCAGGCCCGCCACCCCGCACCTAGACACTTCTTCACACCCTGGCTGCCCAATTCAAACTAAACTCTCTTGGCGGCTAGAGAGGCTCACATGCCCATATTTCTCCCCCTACCTTGTCTTGACCAATCAGCAGGAAGCCGGCACTGGTCCTGATGCCGCTTCCAATGACAGCTTTTCGCGCCAAAACTCGGCATAGGAGTAGGGGTGCTTAGACCAATCACACGGGCCCCTCGCCTGTGGCGTGGCGTGACGTCACAAGGAGGGTGAGGCCTAACACAACGTCTCAATGTCTCCCTTGGTGGGGGGGAGGCAGCGTTCGCCCCACTGTCCCCCCTCCACCTCTAACGGTTTTTGTTATACTACCCTCTCTGTTTCACAGAACAGGCAAATTTTGCTGTAATTCTCTCTACAGAGCAATCACAGACCTCTCATTAGTTTTAACTGCCAGCATTTAACATAAGCTTTCATATGACACCCAACAAGTATATGTAAATTTGAAAGCTTCAGTTTCTAGAGTCCCTAGAGCGACTAGCCTATTCTAGAAACTAGGAAAACTAGCTGAGGAGATTCTACATCTCCTCACACTACCTCCCACTAAAGAATATATTTTCCTGCAAGGAAAATACATTCAAAACACCAGCTAGTTTTTCTGCACACACCTGCCCAACAGGTGTACTAGCTAAACAAGTGTGTAGTGTGTAACTCTGTTTCCTATACATCACTGGCCTGAGGGTCCCTGTGTACTACCACCGGATCACCCTGGTGGTGCTGCCTGACCTTGGAGTGGCAACATGTTTGGCTCTAGCTCTGGTCCTGGCCGGTTCAACACCTCGCAACCATTTCCATCACTGAACCTCCCATTTCCATCCTCGGTCTGTGTCATACTGGACACATGAGCAACACATTGGTGTGGCCTTACCGGTGAAGTACTTCTACCTCCCCTCAGCCTACTAAGAACTTACTGTCAGTTTTCCACCTGACATTGCAACAAGTTGACAGGATCACCCTACCTGTCCAACTGTCAAACACCAGCCGGTCTTGCTCTACCGACTGAACTATCTGGGAGAAAGCCCTTCTACAAGCACCTACACTCACCCTACTGAGCTTGGGGTCTCTCCCTTGCTTTTCCTCGGTCTCGCTCCTCTAACAAGGACATGAGCGAAACTCTTGACATCTGTCAAACTCCCCGGTCCGTTTCTACCTGGACCTAACTTGGAATGTGATCAGCATTCCCTCTGCAGATCTACTATAACCCTTTACCAAGGCAATCCTTAAAGAACAAAATCATTATGCTGCTGGGGATCTGAACCATGGAAAATCACCAGCCCAAAATGACCTTTGCCATCTTGCATTTTCAGCCTTTCTTCAAAAGGCGATCGATGTATGCATCCATCGAATCGTCTTTCTCAGTGCTGCCATGCTAGGCATCTTTACCTTCATACCTTGTCACCAGGTTAAGTGCACTAGGGTGGGCTTGCTTCCCTTCCCTGTGTGAGATTGCCCCCTTGCAATCTGCTCTTGAGCCAGCACTGACTTGCTGCACTCTCACCATCAGGCTCGAACTCGGCCTTGCTGTCACCTCTGAAAATGGGAGCCTCTGCTCAACCTCTCCAGTCGGGAGCCTCTGCTCAACCTCTCGAGTGACTACCATGAATTCTTCCTGGGGTTGTACAGTCCCCACTCTGGCAAGAATTCCCTCACCTGTCTAACTACAGATAATTACTCTCCTTTCTCTAAAGAAGACAACTCGGATCCTTAGCTGGTGGCGCGACCTCCCACTAAGATCCTAAGGTGTATCTAACAACTACACTCTAATGACACCCTTGACAACTACACTGTCGTCCAATGAGACCTCTCACGCTTGAGGTCACTTCTAGAAGCTTCGTCTACCCTCAGGTAGGTGGTGTCTTGCACCTCAGGCATATCCTGAGTGCACCCCTTGCAACCACTGTTGCACGCTGGCTTGGTGTCCACGACACCTGCTGCTGAGCTGACCCCACTCACTCACGAGTGTGTCAATGTCCCCTAGCTAGCAGCCACGAAAAGCCAGACAAATTTCACCATATTTACCATGAAATACCTCTTTCCTACAGTGTGTGTGGTGTGTGTGTACCTGTGTGTGACAACCGTGCACAAAACATACCTTCAACCATCCTGGTCCACATTGTTCTGTAATGATAACTTTTATGTTACTTTAAAAATCAATGAGACTGCCCTGCATGGGCTCGAACCCAAGTTGCATAGCCCCACGTTGGGCGCCAGCTGTGAGATTTTTCTCTACGCCTACCTCCCTTAGGAGGTGGACTACAAGTTTAAAGGCTGCTCTTGGCAGTTAAGCATGAGTCCAGTAGAAAAAGGAGAAGCGGGAGCAAACCGCCAGGCTTCCACCAGCAGGGGTGGAAACCTGTCCACAATAGGCCGCTGGTTCCTCCTAGTTAAACATGACGTTAAAACCAATAAAGGGTAACCGACGGGTTCTCACAATCAAATTTTATATTTGTTGTGTGGCGCTATGAATTGGAATTCGAATTCCCAAGAGCGCAGCCGTCATATCAAAGATTTAAAACAACAATATCAAATATATATCAGAACAATGGGAGTGGTACAGAATAGTTGAAGGTTGACATCAAAGACTGTTAACAAATAACAATTTATTATAACAAGAGACTAGACTACTACATTAAAACAAAAGAATGTCAATGACGTTACTCGAACATAAGCGTGCCCACAGAGGAATCAACACGCAAGCAAGAACTAACAGATCTATAATCACAATTACAACAAATGACACAGTGAGTTCTGGAACACGTCTCCAGTAACCTCCTAACTGTTCTACGCCTCAGTGCAGTCTACACCTGCAATAGCGGTTGCAATGCAATCAAATCAGTAGCCTTTCAATGACATCAATAACTAATGGGTTCACTGGCAACTCCAGCACCCTTCCTCAAATTAATCTTTACGTTAATGTCCATCCAGTGGCACCATAACCAACAGCTAAATAGCAACCCTTGCTGTGTGGCTGCATACTGAACTAACCTGAACACAGGTGTGCCCACTGATGACGCAATATTGCAAACTCAAAGAAAAATATCACAGACTAAGTTACACCACAGCGTGTGATTTAATTACGTTACAGTCCAACCAGTGGCATTTGCAACACAGCTATTCAACAGCCCCTCGAGAAATGACAGCAGGCTCCATCCTGCTGACACTTCGGGCTGACAACATGAACTAACTGAACAATTCTCCACTGATGACACAAGCAAGCAATCAATAGTGACACGACTTCCTAGTGGCAGCTACTCTAATCACAAGCTTAAGGTCCTCCAGCCAACAGGAGCGACCCCCGTAATCAGGTGGGTAGTCTAACAGTGACTCCCCCTATCACAACTAAAGTGAACACAGTCAGGCAAGGTGGGATTCTGGGACACAGCTCCACTCATCCCTAAGTTACTTTACCCTCGTCATAGACGATAACCAAAAGAAATTGCCTTAATCAATTGCAACATTGATTATGTGAATAATGATGGAAATTGACTGATCACAGCAGTCAGCAACAAGTACTACTTAA
>WNGS01145408.1:0-13840 GCA_020271785.1 Procambarus virginalis | reverse complement strand
CCCCTTTCCCCGTGTAGCCACGGGCTATTTGAATCGGGGCCTGGCACCCTATGGCGTATATTACGCCATGCGCCACCGGGACATGTTACTCAGAGCGTATATACGCCATGTGCAATTAAGGTGTTAAGTAGTGTTGTGGGTGGAGGCAGACTCCATACACAGTTTCAAATGTGAGATAGATAGAGCCAATAGGCTCAGGAATCTGTACACCAGTTGACGACAGTTGAGAGGCGGGACCAAAGAGTCAGAGCTCAACCCCCGCAAACACAACTAGGTGTACAGTTT
Source organism: Procambarus virginalis (assembly GCA_020271785.1). Taxonomy (NCBI): domain Eukaryota; kingdom Metazoa; phylum Arthropoda; class Malacostraca; order Decapoda; family Cambaridae; genus Procambarus; species Procambarus virginalis. Next base: position 13,555 of record WNGS01145408.1, on the reverse strand, counting down.
TAGCGAAGAAGCCTGTCATGCAAAAACTAGAAGATAGAAGAAAAGAGGTGATATGATCACTACATTCAAATAGTAACAGGAATCGATAAAATTGATAGGGAAGAATTCCTGAGACTGGAACTTCAAGACCAAGAGGTCATAGATTTAAACTAACGAAAAAAGCTGCCGGAGAAATATACGGAAATTCAGTTTTGTAAACAGAGTGGTAGACGGTTGGAACAAGTTAAGTGAGAAGGTGGTGGAGGCCAAGACCGTCAGTAGTTTCAAAGCGTTATATGACAAAGAGTGCTGGGAAGACGGGACACCACGAGCGTAGCTCTCATCCTGTAACTACACTTAGGTAATTACACTTAGGTAATTACTGGACAACAAAAGATGCACCCTCAGCCAAACCAACCAAGCAACAATCACCAATGTATCCCTTCAGAAGCCTGCTGACTCATTCTTGACCAGAAAAGAAAGAGAAGGCTTCAAACAAACTGCCCACCAGATCAGAACCCCAACTCTGGAGCCTGAAGCTCCCCAACCTAACAACTGTAGGCAAGAGCCAAAAAGAATACCCGAGCCAATCAGTAAACTGTAAACTCCGGCGAGGAGAGGAAACCAAAACACTGTCAAGAGACCAGAATGGCTCAGGAGCAGCAAGAGCCAGCCCATCCTTCTATTTTGGCTATACTTATAGTAACGATGAGGACCATAATATATATACCGTCAGACAGCGTAATTGTAAAGTAGAAATCTGAGCTATTGAGTTGGACAAATTGGAAAACTATTTTTTAATTGTGTTGCTTTAACAAACTAAACTAACCGAACCTTCCTAGGCCTAATACATGATATCTGAGGCCTAATATATTGCTTATGTGTGCTATACTAAGCCTAGTTTACTACTCCTTTACCTCCTTAAATATTTAAGTTTGGTTTTTAGCTTCATTTGTTATAAAATAATTCCTTATTAGTCAATATACTACTAACTAAAAGCTAAGTATGTATGAGTTCGTGATTATTGACGACTGTCACAATAGGTACTATCTAAACAGGAGGGTGAGTTGCATAAGAAGGCCGGAGGTAGAAAATGTACGAGATAACTTGCGGAATGGTATAGTGGAGGTGATGACAATGAACACAAGCAACAACTGCTCCGCCAAAGTCGAAAGATAAGAAAGACAGGTGGAAAACTAACAGATGAGCCACCTACAAACCACACAAATGGTGATAGACATGCTTCAAAAACCAGAAGCCGAGTCACTCAACGAATCCAGCTCCAAAGAAGGACAGACCGAAGAAATCCCCCTTGGTTTAGGCAATGAACCATTGCCTAAATTAAAACAGTAAACTTCACTCAAATTGAGGAGCAATTGGAGTGAAGTTGGATAGCTGAGACAAGAGGGGGCTGAATCCTCCTCTTGGCATGTCCCACAGCCACAACTCTCACATCGTGCTGTGTACCCGAAGGAAGAGACTTTACTACCAACTCAGGGTAGCCTGGTGAGAGAGAGCTTGATCTTCAGACTCAAAAGTTTGAGGATGTATCGGAGGTCTGCTAAGTCCTGCTGCAGGATTGGGAACAACTGGAACACCCACTGAAGGGACAAATTTGACTCGACTACACCTGAAGCCAACCAATCTGCAATGACCTCACAGAGTGCTTAGGAGGACTCTAGACTCAGAGGCCTGACCCTCAATACTTTGAAGGGACCAATCAGCCCCACCAAAGGCCTTGGGAAACCACCTGAAAAGCCCACAAATCTTGCGTCCAGGAGCCGGCAAAATGGGCCACACTCCCCTACAGCAGAGACCTAGTGAGAACATACTTCACAGGACTCCAGGTCATAAATGTCACCAACTCAACAAACAGCATGGAAGGGGCAGAAAAATTGTTGTCACATAGCCGAGTCACTGTCTGAACTCGATGAGGAGCGAGAGTGTTGTAGCTCGATGCGGTCTTAGTCTGCTCTCTGCTCTGTGTTGAAGCTGTAGGGTCTTGGGGTCGATTAGAACTGTACACGCTGCGTACCAAATTCTTGCGGTTGAAGAGGTGAGGTAAATCCAAAGCGTCTGTACTGGAGTTTATCTGACTCACTGTGGAAATTGTATGCTTGGTTATTCACAATTTGCTTGCTTATATTTGCTGACAACACCTCAGCTTCCTCCATCAGGATGGAAAGAATGTTACCTGTAAATATGGATAGGATTATAGCTTGTGTAATTAGTGCTAAATTTGAGCTTCATGATTGAAGCTTCAAATTAAATTTGAGCTTCATGAACTTCTGTGCCAATGCTGGAGGGAGGGCTCGGTGCCACAAGACATGAGAGATGCAAACATCATCACTCTCTACAAAAATAAAGGTGACAGAAGCGATGTAAACAACTATCGCGGCATCTCCCTCCTCAGCGTCGTTGGCAAACTATTCGCTAGGGTCGTTTTGGTCAGGCTTCAGATTCTTGCCGAAAGAGTGTACCCTGAGTCACAGTGTGGTTTCCGAGCAGAGAGGTTGACCACTGACATGGTGTTCTCCCTGAGACAGCTTCAAGAAAAGTGCAGGGAGCAGAGAAAAGCCTTGTACATTGCCTTCATTGACCTTACAAAGGCCTTCGACCTCGTGAGTAGGGACGGACTCTTCAAGATCTTGGCCAAAATTGGCTGTCCACCCATCCTACTCAGCATGATACAATCGTTCCACAAGGACATGAAGGGGACAGTCGTGTACGAAGGCTCAACTTCTGAACCATTTAACATTAACAGTGGTGTTAAACAGGGGTGTGTTCTTGCTCCAACCCTGTTCGGCATCTTCTTCGCGATCCTCGTCAAGCATGCTTTTGGAATAACGACAGAAGGCATCTATCTCCGTACAAGATCTGATGGAAAGCTGTATAATCTATCCAGACTCCGAGCAAAGACAAAAGTACAAATGCGAATCCTCAGGGAGTTCCTCTTCGCCGACGACGCAGCGATCACCACACACACAGCAGAAGGCCTGCAGCAGCTACTCAACCGCTTTGCCGCAGCCTGTTCTGCATTCGGCCTGACAATCAGCCTGAAGAAGACACAGGTGATGGGACAAGATGTCAATGAGCTACCCTGTATAAATATAGCAGACTATGCGCTGGAGGCAGTTCACGAGTTTGTGTACCTGGGCTCCACAATCTCAGACACCCTTTCCCTGGACACTGAGCTCAACAGGCGTATCGGGAAGGCCGCAACAACACTGGCCAGGCTCACAAAGCGCGTTTGGGAAAATGCCAACCTGACAGTGCACACCAAGGCACAAGTCTACATGGCATGTGTGGTGAGTACACTTCTCTACGGCTCGGAATCCTGGACCCTGCGCTCTCGCCAGGAGAGACGGCTTAATACCTTTCACATGTGGAACCTGAGACGCATCCTTGACATCACGTGGAAAGACCACTTCACCAACAACACTGTACTCGAGAGAGCAGGAGTCCCTTCAATGTTCACTCTCTTGAAACAGAGACGCATGCGATGGCTGGGACATGTCTCACGCATGGTCGATGGCCGCATACCGAAGGACCTCTTGTATGGAGAACTGGCATCAGGAAGGAGACCTACCGGAAGACCTCAGCTGCGTTTCAAAGATGCCTGCAAACGCGACCTCAAGCAGATGAACATCGACATCAACACTTGGGAGGCAGCAGCTGCGGACAGATCTGCCTGGAGATATAAAGTGCAGAAGAGACTCCAGCAATTCGAGGATGAACTGAAGAGGCAGGCGGAGGAAAATAGACTTCAGAGGAGGTCTCGACCACTGTCAGACGCACCCGCTTCGGCGTTTATCTGCGCTCGCTGCAGTCGAGACTGTCATTCTCGGGTTGGCCTTCACAGCCACAGCAGGCGCTGCATCCAACTCGACTACAACAACTAGACACCCAGGGCACAACTCCATAACCCTACGGGATTGACGGATGCCTACTACTAATTAGTGCTAATTAGTTATGCCATTAAGCTAATGAGATGCTGTAGTGTAGTGAGTATATTGTTTGTACTCGCTACAGGTACCAATGGCCCTGGAAAACTTCCCCTGTGGTTGAGGTTTTTCCTTATCTACCATCGAATGGGGTTAGGTACCCAGAAATGTAGGCATAATAAAACAGACCCCACATGGTAAGAAAATTGCAACCGAAAAACGAACAGAGAGGCAGAACTCCCTCCAATCTCAAGGTAACACGCAAATGTCGCACCCCATTGCTGCATTGCTCGTCCATGATGCCCTCCCCTTCCCCCTGGGATGGTGAAGGGGAAGCACTGGATGCCCCGCACCAGCGACCCAGTCACTCTAGTTCGGAGGCTAAGTATCAACTATATAAAAACCGCCGACTGGGGAGGGAGGGAGGGAGGGAGGGTTGCCAGGGAGCCTCTAGGGCTCACCAAGAAAATGGTGTTTCATTACATCAAATGCTGGTTTTCTGTGGGAGCCCCTTCGGCTCCCTGGAGTTACATAACCAAAGATAAGAAAAGAGGGACTTACTTAGGAGGCAGCCACCACACACTCCTCAACGTGAAGTTGAGACAACGGGCTGCAACCTGCAACCCCAAAGCAACACAAGAATGCCAAGGCCCAGGAACATTATCCAAATATCGGGCAACCAGGACCTTGTTCGACCTCCAAAATCCCCACACCTGTATATCAGCCCAAGACATGTTGCCAAACACGGCAGTCAATGCAGCAAACTTTCTATCATGGGCACAAGGATAGACTGCAAGCTGGTTAGACTTTATAACCCTACGGACAACCTGGGAGACCCGAGCCCTGCAACAGGGAACGAGGGAAACCGGATCAACTCAAAGCACATCCCTGGCCACATAACCCGAAGCACGCTGGTAACAGCGAAGAGCCACAACCGGACACAAGACATGATGCATCCCTGGCCTGACCAACATGCATCAATAACCCTAGGACTCCTCTGAAAAGCAGCCCTCTCATTCTTCACCAGAAAAGGAGAAGGCTGCAACCGAACAAACCAACTTCCAGGACGGAAGGAGCAGAAACCCCTGTGCCAGAGGAGAGCATGAAGCTCAGCAACCCTTCTTCTTGATAGTAGGTGCAGTTTGCATGAAGGGTTTGTCCTCCCGATGACTGCACCAGTACAGATGTTGGTAGAGGCGTTTATGTTGAAGATGATAAGAGTTTCAAAAGTTCTTGTTGCGTTGTGGTGTAGACAGAGGAGCGGCGAGTAAAACAGAGGCGTGTGTTAGAGGGAGACTTGCCGCACCGTAGTGTTGTGTTTATGGTCTCAGCTGATCCATGGTGCTGCGACGAGGCAGTTGTTTTCTGTGTTTAGCTGTTGGTGGCGCCAGGTATAAATGTGGCGCCGGTCAGATGTGACCCAATTTGTTGGTCGATTGGAGATATTTAGCCAGTGCTTTGACTATTTGGTATTTTTCTTGTAACGAGTGGTCACCGCCTCCTAATATATGCTCGATGGTAAAAGGTATTTTAAGTGAGATAAGTACTTGTTTGAAATTTACTCTGGCACTATAATGTCGGAAGCAGTGAAGAAGATAGTGTTCGATTGTTTCAGGCACCTGACAGTGGATGCAGAGTTCGTTTATGTCTGTTCTGTACTTAGAGCTGTGTGCTGCTAGTTTGGTGTGTCCCAGCCTTAATCTGGTCATCGCTATATCAATTCCTCTGTTTTTATATCTGACATGTTTCCAAGTTTCCCATTTCTTTTTAATGGACCCATAGTACAAAGGTGAGCATAACGTTTTCCATTTCGTCGCAAAATCTTGGGTGATGGTATTTTTGAAGGCTCCTTTACGTGCAACATGGGGAATTGGATGACGGGTAATGTGAGGTGTGTTGTGCATTGCTTTGGCTAGTTGATCTACTAGTTCATTATGGAGAATACCACAATGCGCTGGGACCCATTGGATAGAGGTATCATAACCGTTCAATCGATGTTCATGAAGAAGTTGAAGACATGGGTAAACAAACTCCTTGCATGTTTTTGAAGAGTACGTAATTGCTTGAATCGCACTCTTGGAGTCACTGCAGATTGTATATGTCCCGATTGGTAATGTTGTGATTATTTGGAGAGCTTGATATAAGGCATATAATTCAGCTGTGAAAACAGATAGTTGGTTTGGTAACCGCCATCCCTGCTTGAGATGATATTCCGGTATCCATACAGCACTAGCGACCAAGGGTACGTTGTTCTTGATGATGCGAGATCCATCTGTATAAATTGCTGTAGTATTTGGGTAGCAATTTTTCATTGTTGAGAGAAAGACTGAGGCTATGGCTGAGTTTGGTGCAGACTTTGGAATGTTGTCTTCGAGTTGTATTGCTGTATTTGGAGTTGTGTAAAGCCAAGGTGGAATAGGGGGAACAGTAAGTTGTGTTTCCGAGTTTTGGAGTATAGAGAGGTCTATATTGAGGTTATTTGTAGCCCGTGTGAGGAAAGGTTGTGAGTGATTGGTTGGAAAGCGGGGGTTATGTGGGTTAACTGTTGGGTTAATTTTTGATCTGTATGGGTGTGTCTGGTGAGCAGTAGTACAGAGTGACAGATAGTTGGCACACATTATGTCTCGTCTGGTGGCTAGGCTTGTGAGGCCCGTTTCCCCGTAAAGGCTGAGGATAGGAGTGGAACGCATTGCGCCACATATAAGTCGCATGGCATTGTTTTGGATGACCTCTAGGCTCTGTAGGTTAGTAGGCGCAGCCGACGCATATGCTTGGCAACAATAGTCTAGTTGGCTGCGAATGTAGGTTGTATAGAAACGGAGCAGGATTTTATGGTGTGCTCCCCAGGTGGTGCCAGTGAGGGCTTTCAATATGGCGAGTCGGGGTTGTGTCGTCTGTTTAAGGTGTTGAATGTGTGCTTTCCAGGTAAGTGAGGGCGAGTCTAAATGCATGCCAAGATATTTATGTTCTCGTACGTGTTGGATGGGAGTGTTGTGTATTGTGAGGGTGGGTAGATGAACAAGTCTTTTTTTAGTGAAAATTTGGTAATAGGTTTTGGTAGTACTAACTTGGAGGCCCCATTGTTGTGTCCAATCTATGAGGTGGTCAAGTGCTGTTTGCATTGTTGTGACTGTAATAGGTAAGGCGTTGTCTGAATAATACAATGTTAAGTCGTCGGCGTACGCCGAGAGGTGAACAGGATGGGTGTTAGGCAAATCTGCTAAGAATGCAGCAAAAAGAGTTGGGCTTAGTATGGAGCCTTGTGGGACACCCGTTTGTATTGGAATGTCATCAGAAAACTCGCCTTGTATATAGACTCTAGAGGTCCTGTTCGTAAGATAGGATTTTAACCATAAAAGTAATCTTCCCTGTACGCCTAAACGCGCAAGCTTTGCAAGGAGGCAAGTATGAGGAATGCTATCAAAAGCTCCTTTGAGGTCTAAGTAGAGAACAATACAAAATTTGCTGCTTCTGAGGGAGGTGCGGATTTCATGTTCAAGGCAGAGTATTTGATCGAGTGTGGAGCATTGCGGTCGAAATCCAGCTTGGAGTGACGGTATAATATTATTATATTCTAGGTACCATTGGAGGCTGGTATGTACCAGTCTTTCCATGACTTTACTGAGACATGATAGTAGGGAAATAGGTCTATATGCCGCAGGTTGGGATGGGTCTTTTCCTGTTTTAAGGAACGGAAGAATAATACTGGTCTGCCATTGTGAGGGAATATTTCCGTGAGTCCAGCATAGGTTGTAAAAGTTTAGGAGAGTACTATGTGCAGTTGATGGAAGATATTTAATGAGTTCATATGGAATTCCATCCTCTCCAGGTGCCTTGCCAAGAGGTAGGAGGGTTAAGGCTAATTGTAACTCGCTTAAGGTGTACATGTTGTTGACGCCAAGCATGGGTAGGAGTATGGCACGGTCAATTTCTTGTCTGAGGGGGAGTTCTTGGGCATAAAAGAAGGGTGTTGAGAGGGTAACTTTAACCCTCAAACCGCGCATATCATATATAAATGATATCAGTGACAAAACCGATATCGCGCACATCATTTATATATGATTTCGTGTCTAGCGCTATAATTTAAACACCCCGCCTGGGATAGGGGCAGCAATAGTACAGCCACGACTGATAGTTGCCAGATCCCACCTAGAAAAAAAATCCAGCCCAACATTTTTGAGAGTGAGAGCGTCAGTATTGTGCCAGCCACCAAGGCTGGCGCACGCAGCACGAGCTCACAGCACCGCTGTTCAGCTTGTGACCACAGCATCGCCTACAAATGCCAAAATATAAGTGATACTGCTATTATTTAGCAGTGATAGTATTACTGAAGCCCCCTGACTTTGATAAAACTGACCAGGATTCTGATAACAGCTTGATTGTGGAGATATTTAGCGCTGTGCTCGATGGAGGGAGGAGTACGGCTGTGGAGGGAGGATTGTGGCGTTGTCTTCTGACTGTGTGTGGCCACCATTTATTGACTGCACTCACCATACCAGCTTAGTGGTTCGCTATGGTGAACACAAATGTAGATACTTACATATAACGTGTGTATAGTGTGAGATAACAGCGAGAGGAGTAGGTTGGGAGCCGCCATTTTGGTGAAGGAGGAGCGTCGTCTGCAGGAATTATCGTGTTGTTTACTGGTGACCACAAAGGGTCTTTGGGCACCATACCAGCTTATTTGTACAAGTATGGTGAATAAAACAGGTAGATACTTATATATAATGTGTGTATATAGCATAATAACACCACAACCAATATTGTTGGAGGAGAAATATTAGTGTGTGTGGCCTTGAGGGTGGCCGCCGATCAGCTGACTGTGGAGTAGCTACGTCTTTGTGCGTTTACTCACCATACAAGCTTAGATGTACAGTTATGGTGAACAAAACATGTAAATACGTATATATAACGTCTGTGTATAGTGAATAAATGCAAAAACAGTATTGTGGGAGGTAAATGAGGGTGAGTGAGGTGGTGTTGAGGGAGGGCGTGGCAGTGAGTGGCTCGCTGGTGTGTGGCGGCCACTCCTCGTTGCTTTTTGACTCACAAGACCAACTTAGTAGTTCGTTATGGTGAACAAAACATGCAGATACTTATATATAACCTGTGTATATAGTGTAACAACAGCAAAACTATTTGTTTATTGTTTTATGAACATAATAATTGAATCACTTATATGCACACCATAATTTTGAGTACAGCGATGGTTCACACATTTTATAATATAAATATACCACAATTCACTGTATGGAATAATATTACTGCAAAAAAACTAAGAAAAAATCAATCAGAGACATTGAAATAATTAGGAAATAATATATTTGTGGCAACTGCCGTCTGACAGCTCGGGCGGAGTAGACCTCGTCTGGCGAAGGCTCTGCCAACGCCCCTTTTTTGCCACACTTCCCTACCCTACTGCGGCTAAAATATGCTACCTACGATTTTTTTGTTATTTTTTCCGTGATCAGGGAACAAAAATAAACAATTCTATAAGACGAAAGAATTTTTTGGATTTTTTTTTTTGTTGCGCCTGTGGGTGTGAATTCCATTTGGGCCCCTAGCGGTTTGAGGGTTAAGACATTCAGCAAGAACATTTGCACGCTCCTGAGGTGTTTGACAGAGTGAACCGTTGATCATCAGGGGAACGAAGGGAATGTTGGGCGACCTTTAATGCTGTTAAATGTAGCCCAGACTTTTGAATGTGCGCGTAGTGGGTGTGAGGCTATCACAAAATTTTGCCCATGATGCTCGCTTTGCTGACAGTATGGTTTTTTTGGCTTCTGCAGTAGCCCGCCGGAGATTAACCCAGTTCTGTAGGGAGGGTTGACGTCTTTGTTTTTGTATGGCTCGTCGGCGTAAAGCGACTGTTCGTGCACATTCCGCGTCCCACCACGGTTGTTAGTGGTTGGTTGGACCATATCCTGAAGTTTTCTTGAGCATTTGGGTGGCTGCAGAATTTATGGCCGAGGTGATTGTGGCCAGTCGCGTGTTTGGTCTACATCGTCTGTATCTGGGAGACAGACAGTATCAGCCCATTTTTTCTTATCTAGTTTCTTAATGTTCCACTTGGGGAGCGTTAGGGGGTGGGTTGGTGGCTGAAAGTTAGTAAATTTTATAATGAGGGGTTTGTGGTCACTACCAATATCTGGTCCAGTATGAAACTGTAGTTCATGTTGAAAGTGCGCCGAGCCAAAGCAGATGTCCAGTGAGGCTTCATAATTGGTTCTGTAGTTAAAGTAGGTTGCAAGGTAGGGCGGCGAAAGAAGAATATATGGTGTAGTGTCTAAGTAGTTATATAATCGGTGCCTGCAGTATTTTGGGTACCTCTACTCCATGTGGGGTGGTTTGCATTGAGATCACCTGTAACAATGATCGGTTGCCGTAATTGGTTAAGATAGAATTCTAGTTCATTTAAATTTATTGTGCCACCAGGGTTGTATATACCCAGAAAGGATATGTGTGTACCATTGTAGGGTATTAGGCATGCTAAAATTTCTAGTTTACCATTTACAAAATGTGTAAGCGTTACAGGTTTACATGTCATGTTACTCCGTGTTAGGAGGAAAATACCACCACCCATACGGTTTGGTCTGTCCAGTCTCTGCATCTGAAAGTTTTTAAAAATAGGATTTTGTTTGGGAGTGAGCCAGGATTCGGTTATGAAAGCTAAGTCCGGTTTGGATGAGTAAAGGAATTGTTTAAGTTCTGTGAGGGATGTTTTAATGCTTTTTGCGTTCCAAGTCATGAAGGTTAGGGAGCCATTTAGGATGTGTGGGTTATGGATGTGTCTGTTTTCCTTGGCATGCCAGTAGTAGTACGTGTTTGATACCTAGATGTGGATGTGGGCTGTGTCTTACTCTTGGTACTGGCGGTTTGGGTTTGTGGCAAGTCAGCCTGTGGAATGATTTTGGTAAGGCGTTCTAGGGAGTTATTTATGAGTTTTTCTATCATCTGTTCAAACAATGTGTGTCCAGCAATGGTGGCTTTGTTTGGGCGGATGTCAGTGTCTGTAGCTGTTGATGGGATGTCTTTTGGGTCAGCCTCAGGGGTGGGTTGTGTTACTTGTGTAAAAAATTTTGTTAGAAGTCGGTCCAGCGTCTTTTCTAGTGCATTTTCGATGCGTGTGACAAGAGTTTCAACAAGATCATTTTCAATGCGAGTGACAAGAGTTTCAACAAGATCAGGATTCAGTTGTGCATTTTGTGAGAGATGATTGGACCCTGGGGTTGTGGGAATGTCGGTGACAGATGTATCAGGTACACGTAAAGGTTGTGGTTGAGTGTGAGGTAGTGTTTGATGATGGGCTGTGTTAGGTTGTTTCAATGCACTACTGTATAGCAGGTTGTTGGTAGGGAGAACCTTAGTTTTTGCTGCTGCTGCTATGTATGAAGGACATTGTTTGAATGTAATGTCGTGATCGCCACCACAGTTTGAGCAGGTAAGTGTATCTGATATACAATCTTGCGTGTAATGGGACCAGAGCATTTCCCACATTTGATGTCTTTGGTGCAGCCTTTCCAGGTATGGTTAAAACCTTTACATTTAAAGCACTGAGTGGGACGTGGTATATACACCTCTAGTTTATGGAGGAAGCCATTTAACCAAATCCTCTCAGGGGGAATGTAGTCTAGAAAGTAAGCAGAGCAGTGCCTGTATCACTCAGTTCTCCGTTTGTTCTTCGCATAAATTTTTTGATTCCATGGATCGGGATGTCATGTGCCTTAAGTTGTGCTTTGATGTCGTCTACACTGATGTCTACCACATGTCGGATTACATATTTAGTTAATCGGTCCCCTAGTGGTATATAGCACTTGACTTTGTGGCCACAGATGTCAGTAATGTCTGAAAGCTTTAGTTCTTCGCCATGTTGTGGTCCACTGCGATCAGGTTTTTTGTTTATTTGGTCTCATATTGTGCACGCTGATCCCGAATATCTTTGGAATGGCATTATATAAGATACTTTGCGCCGGCTATTTCTGAACACATTTTCCTCTTCACCATCAAAGGCAATGATGAAAGTTTGCAAATCAGAAGAACTTTGCCTACCTTGGTCGAGCTGTGGAAGTTGATACTGAGGCCGCGTGGTGCCGGCATGGTCTCTGTTTACCTCCGTAAGTTGGCGGCGTTTCGCCTCCAATCTATTTGCCTTGCTGTGATATTTGCTGTCTAGGAAATCTCCATCTAGATCCTCTTCCAAGACCGGGTGACGTTCATGATCCAAATGTGTGGTATGCAACAGTGGTCTTCCAGTGTCCTCAAAGGCATCGTCAACATTTGTAGGTGAGACGCTGCATGAAACTCCACCAGTCGCCATGACGCTCAGCCCGCCCCTCACCAACCCAACCCGCAGAGGCCAATGCCACAGAAGCAAGCCTTGGTAAACAATCTTGACCAAGGGGGCCACCACAAACCAGGGAAGAAAGATAGAAGAGCACCCTGTCCAAGGACCAGAACAGCTCAAGCGGCGCATGAGCAGGCCGGGAGGAAGAGGAAGAAAAGCACGAGGAAAGCTTACAGAACAATGACCACACATTATGGATCTCTGCCAACGTGCACGCAATGAGGCGACAGTATTAGCGCATATGACGGTTTCAGAAAAGCATCAAGACAGAAAGGACAAGAAAACCCATTCAGAAAAGTATCCACTCGATTTAATGGCCAATATGAGGCTGTACCCTGGTCATATTTCCGGAGCTCTGGTAGTTCCGAAGTTAAGTCTGGTCGGGTAATTTTTCAAGTAAAATTCAGGTTGGATGGAATATTTTTATGGTAATAACTAAAATAAATTACTAAAGTATCATGTTTAGTTTGTTTGTAATTGTGTTCCAATTTAGTGCCATGCCGACAATTAAGCCAGCTGGTGGCTGATGCATGGATGATATGTGAACACAGTCTGATCAAGTTCAGATGGGTGGAAAAAAATTGGTTCATACCTTTGTATTGCAAAATATTCTGTATCAATGATTGTTAATGTTTTCACAATAAAATTTTAGGATGTGTTTTTGGTTACCCTGTACATGCAGGGTAGATTTTAAGTTTTTATTTTTCTCCCTTTTTTCAATGTTACGACACAGGCTGTGGCGGTCAGGCCATACAATGGCGATCGAGCCTTTTGACTAACTCAGAGCTAGCTAAGACGAAATATTTTTGAGTTCACCTTTTCTTTGCTAATGATAGAATACACATTTGCAGAGACTATATGTAGCTTTTTGAAAAAAATTTAATATGTTGTAATACTACAATAAAATTGGTAAATTGACTTACTTTAATGACGCTGAAGCTTACAAAGCTGTGAAGATTACGTCATCCTCTACCGCCTGTTTTATATTGTTCAGTACAGTTTTTATACTAGTTTATATTAGTTTATAAAGGGTACCTCCGTTATGTACCCTTATTTTCAGGCATTCACTTCACACAACAGCTATGCTTACTACTAATTCCCCGAGTTCTATTCTACTTCACAATTAAAACTATTTCGACGGAGAGATGGCACGGACAGGCGCCTTGGGCAAGGCGGAAGGAAGCAGGAAACACGGACAAGACGGGAGCGAGCTAACTCACCTTTTCCTAAATTTATATGCCTTTCAATCATTTTTTATTTCGTTTGCGATGCTCCACAGCCTTTGTCG
>WNGS01145385.1:0-15751 GCA_020271785.1 Procambarus virginalis | reverse complement strand
ATATATATATATATATATATATATATATATATATGACCGAAAAATTAAGATTAATAATTCCAACACGAATTTTCTCAATGTTTCTTATATTCTTTTTCACTGTTGATGGTAACTGAAAAATCAATTCTCCAAAGTTCATTTTTATTTCTAGTCTGATGCGGCACTTGAGCGCGTTTCATAAAACTTATTACATTTTCAAAGACTTTAGTTTACACACACACAATTATAACTGAACAGCTTTGGCTCTTTTATACCTGCATTTGGGTGAGGTGATGTAATACAATAGTTTTCGATGAGGTGAAAACAAACTTTCAACAAAACACAGAACGCGAAACAATGGGTATAAGCTAAAGGGACGAATAGATCTGTAACTGCAGATGGCCTACTGGCCCATATTTCTTGATGCTTCTATATTGGAGCGGAGTCTTGAAGTGGGTACAATATAATTGTGCGTTAATTGGCTGTTGATTGCTGGTGTTGACTTTTTAATGTGTAGTGCCTCGCAGATATCACTACAGATTCTACGCAGGACGTAGAATCACTGTTCACCAACGTACCTGTGGATGAAACAATCGGGATGATAGCGGACAGAGTGTATCGTGGTCTGGCCTGTACTCCTCTTGACATACCAGAAAACATTCTAAGGAAACTGCTCCAAACTTGTACTAAAGAGGCACCCTTCTTGAGCCCGGATGGGCACATGTATAAGCAAGTAGATGGGGTCGCCATGGGTTCTCCCCTAGGTGTCCTGTTTGCGAACTTCTACATGGGTATCATCGAACAAAAGGTCTTAGTCGATATGAACTTGAAACCGGCCATATACTGCAGGTATGTTGACGACATTTTTACACAGGTACCTGATGTCAGACATCTGCAAGTGCTGAAGGAAGCATTTGAGCAGAATTCCGTGTTGCGTTTCACTTACGAGATGGAGAAGGATGGGAAACTAGCCTTTCTAGATGTAACAGTCATGGAAAGGAACGGAGGTTTCCACACTGCAGTCTACACTAAGGAAGCAAACATAGGAATGTGCCTCAATGCCAACAGTGACTGCCTAGACAGGTACAAGAGGAGTGTTATTAATGCTTATGTCGACCGTGCTCTCAGCCACAGCTCAGGATGGAAGCAAGTCGATGAAGAACTCTGTAGGATGAGGCAGGTCTTAGTCAACAACGGCTTCTCCAATGGTTTCGTTGAAGACATCATAAGAAGGAAGGTGAAACGCCATGAAACCTCTGAAGAAACAACTAACACAACACCTGTACCCCCCTATTAGACTATTTTACAGGAACTTCTTTTCCACAGCTCATAAAACGGAGGAAAGGGTCCTGAAAGATATTGTTAATAGAAACGTTATACCTACAGACAAAAATCAGAAGATACATTGACGATTTACTATAAAACCAAAAAAACTGCCAACCTACTCATGAGAAACTCTCCAGACACAAAGCAGAACGCTTTGAAAGAGACCAATGTCGTCTATGCCTTCAAATGCCCACTTGGGGACTGTAAGCCCCAAAGAACTCAGTATATAGGCAAGACAACAACATCTCTTTCCAGGCGATTAACGATGCATAAGCAACAGGGCTCTATCAAGGAACATATTATCTCTTCCCACAACCAGACCATCACCAGAGAAGTCTTAACAAAAAACACGGAAATCATCGATAGATACAGCGATAGCAGGCGGCTTGATATCTGTGAGGCACTACACATTAAGAAGTTAACACCAGCAATCAACAGCCAATTAACGCACAATTATATTCTACCCACTTCAAGACTCCGCTCCAATAGAGAAGCATCAAGAAATATGGGCCAACAGGCCGTCTGCAGTTACAGATCTATTCTTCCCTTTAGCATATACCCATTGTTTCGTGTTCTGTGTTTTGTTGAAAGTTTGTTTCACCTCATCCAAAACTATTGTATTACATCACCTCACCTAAATGCACATATAAAAGAGGCAAAGCTGTTCAGTTATAGTTGTGTGTGTGTAAGCTAAAGTCTTTGAAAATGTAATAAGTTTAACGAAACGCGCTCAAGTGTTGCGTCAGACTAGAAATAAAAATGAACTTTGGAGAATTGATTTTTCAGTTACCTTCAACAGTGAAAAAGAATATAAGAAACATTGAGAAAATTCGTGTTAGAATTATCAATCTTACTTTTTTGGTCATATTTAATAATACATATATATATATATATATATATATATATATATATATATATATATATATATATATATATATATATATATATATATATATATATATATATATATATATATATATATATATATATATATTCTTCCTCTTAAGTGAGCTGCTCTGTCTACCCCCACCGTCTACTGCGCGCAGCTGAGACAAAATGTAACGTCCATCCTGTGGTGATCTGTTAGCGCGCGCGCTAATGACTTATACCTGACCGCGTGGTCAATCTTTGATCAGTAATCGTTTATACTTCGTCGGAGAAGCACCTCGTCGCTTCCCTATACTTACGTAAGTTTTCATTATTTTTACTGATAAAATGTTTCTTAACTCCTGCTCCCCCTCTTCCTTCAGGAAGTTTTTATTACTGCTCCTCCCTCCTCCTCCTGCTTTCTTCCCCCTTGTTACGACCCTGGGTCATTTAGATGGAAACCAGAGGTCAAATTTTGAGCTTATTAAACTACTTCATAGTCTAATACGCTTCGCGAGCTGCATATGTCGTATCTTCCCTGCCAGACGTAAGATTATTCTTGTTTCTCAAAGAGTATTTAAAGATTGAGCTTGGGGTTGATTATTAAATAATAAAATAGGCACCAACTATGTTTACTAATACTGTCTAATCAATTGTAAAGTAAACCTGAGTAAACTTGGTATCGGGCGCCGGTATGATTAGTTGAACAGTCTGCCGG
The DNA here is from genome assembly GCA_020271785.1 of Procambarus virginalis. NCBI lineage: Eukaryota > Metazoa > Arthropoda > Malacostraca > Decapoda > Cambaridae > Procambarus > Procambarus virginalis. The sequence continues at coordinate 12,861 of WNGS01145385.1, read as the reverse complement.
CAGCATAGCCGTCTGAGAGGGAGACGAGAGACTCCCTCGGTCTTCTATCTGCTGGCGCTGTGGGGACCGGATCATCCTACCCTTCCTCTTAGTTCTTTACTTCTGTGTCTTATTCTGGTTAAGTACTCCATACCCTCGTTATTGTTATATTCTGGCATACCCACGTTCTATGTGTAGAGTAGTATACCTGAGGTGTAGTAAGTGTTTTAAGTGTTATCTTACTAGTTATTCTAAAGGGGGTCTCAGGGGAACCATGTGGTCTCCCTACCCTAAGCTGACTCTAACTTCAAGTGTTTTAATAGTAGAGCTTTACCCTAGCTTGTGTTCAGTGTAAAACCTTGTATCCTGTCTATGTGGACCAAGGCTTTTAGCGTAAGATCGGGTGGTAAAGTTAGTATTGTTATTTGTTATTTGTGTGATTGTGTATGGGGGGGGGTTGTTAAGGGTTTAATAAATAAGTAAGCTAGAACAGAGTATCCTTTCTTCCTGTGTGGGAGTGCATGATCATCCTCTAGGCTACAGGGTTTAGTAGCAAATTATTATTACGGTGGATATTTTACTTTGGGGGCCGGGCCTTTTAGTTCTCCCAAATTTGATACCTCTGTATTCTACTTACCCTTACCCCTTAACAGTACCAGTTCCCCCATAGCAAGCCCACCGTCATTTATAACAAGTGGGGGCCTGTCCGGGATGAACTTTATTATTGTAAAAAATTAGATTTTTGAGTGCCAAAACTAAAAATTCTTGTTTCCGCAGAACGGTTGTGGGCTAACCTAGGGTCCAGCTCATCTGGCGTAGAACATTCTTTGCACTGACTGGACACCCAGCTGGATCCCTTCACTATTAAGGTTAGTGTGGCCTTGTGTTAGGGACCGTGCAAATTTTTGTTTTTCCAATTTTTTATTTTTTAATTTTTTCTGTGGCTAGGAGCTAAAATTTTTAGTGATGTCATCTGAAATGCAGAGTCTGGCAATGAACCCTTCAGTGATAGAGATAAAGAAGCTCACCAAAGCAAATTTAGTATTGTTAGGCCAGGAATTTGGCCTAGAATTAAATGACGCAGATAGAAAGTGGACTTTGGAGAATGAAATTTTACGGCATTGTATAGACCAAGAACTAGTGCCAAGTGATACAATTTTATGTGAGCCCAATTCAGGGGAAAGTGTAGCTAGTAGAAATATAGAATTAGAATTAACACTAGCCAAGTTAAGACTGGCAGAGCAAGAGGCCAGAGTAGCAGAACAAAAGGCTAAAGTGGAAGAGCAAAGGCTCAAAAATGAGGCGGCAAGAATAGTACCACCACCTACTGGGGACTCGAACTCCAGACATTCTGATAAAAAACACAACTTGCCAGAATTTTCAGAGTCAGACCCTGAAAGATTTTTCAACCATTTTCAGAGACTAGCCATGTCCATGAACTGGCCAAGGGAAGAGTGGGTGAAAATCTTGCAGGGGCGGCTTAGGGGTAAAGCACAAGATATTTTTATTAATATGCCTGATGACGAGTGTTTTGTATATGATGAAGTCAGGGAAAGAATTTTGAGGGCGTATGAAATTACTCCTGAAGCTCACCGCCAAACTTATCGCAACCTTAGGCCTACTCACAACCAACCGTTCACTGAATTTGCTAATGAGGAAAGTAGATTGTTTGATAAATGGATTCGCTCGGCTAAAGCTGAAACATACGAGGCACTCAGGAATTTAGTCTTAGTCGAACACTTTATAGATAGTATGCCAGAATACGTTGCGCAGTACTTAAGAGGAAGGGTAGAGTTAAATTCTAAAATAGGGGATTTGGCCAAGATGGCAGAAAACTACCAGTTGGTGGGCAAAAGGCCCAATAAAAATAATTTTACCCCACAGAGTAGCAAAACTTATACCCACAGCCAGTCCAGACCAGCTCATTCTAAACCTTTACCTAATGCACCTTCTGTTTCAGACATAACTAACCCTGTTAAATTGTCTAGCCCCACGACACTAAAGAGTGAACCGAAGGGTAATTCGGTTAGTAATGTCTCTTCTCCCCGACGTTTCTGTGGCCACTGTAAAAGTTCAACCCACAATATTAGCCGTTGTTGGCAACTGTACCCGGGAAAAAGACCCAATGCTCTCGTTGTGACACAGGGCTTGAGGCCTTCTGAAGGGTTAGGGAGTAAGACCTCCAACCCACAGTGGTTGGACCTGCTTACCCCATTCTTATCGAAAGGGAGACTACTTTTGTCTGAGGGTTCTTCCTGGAGGGACGTGGTGATCTTCCGAGACACCGGTGCCATCCAGACTTTAATTTTAGAGAGTGCTTTGCAAGGTGCCAATACTCTCGACACTGGAGAGGTGGTACTGGTCGAGGGTGTCACTAGTGATATTCGAGCAGTACCCCTCCGTAAGGTTACCCCTGGAATCTGATTTTCACAAGGGTATTTGTACAGTCGGAGTCACTTCGAACCTACCTTTCCCTAATGTTGATGTAATATTGGGTAATGATTTAGCTGGGGATAAGGTAGGGAACTCCAGACTGCCTGTTATGTTGCCTACCCCAAAGGTTTGCCTGGATTCACCCACCGCAGAGGATCATGTTGTGTACCCTGCGTGCGTGGTGACTAGGTCTATGGGACTTAAATGTAAGGGCAGTCCTGTGCTTGCCAAGGTGGTAAATCCCAAGGACACGAGGGACCTTCCGAGTGGTGAAAGCCCAGTGGACCTTGCGGACACATTCATGGCCCGACTCGATGACGGGGCCGAGGACATTGTGGAGAGCCTGCCACCGCCGCCTACCGAGAGTAGTGGGGAGGTGGAGGAGAACACTGTTGAGCCTCGGCCAATGGCATCTGACCAAGGCCTGGATGCCTCCTTGAGTGAGTTACAGAAAGCTGACCCCAGTCTTGCAGATTGTCACGACACAGCCGTCTCTGTGGAGGAAATTGTAGATGCAGCAACTGGGTACTACTACAATGATCGGATTTTGATGAGAAAATGGAGACCTCAGAGTGCTCCCTTGTCAAATGAGTGGGAGGTAGTCCACCAGGTTATGTTGCCAACCTGCTATAGGGAGAGAGTTTTGTCAGCTGCCCATGATGATCCTGTGGGGGGACATCAAGGCATTAATATTACCTATCACAAAATCTGCAAGTATTTTTTCTGGCCCAAGCTGAAAAGCGACGTGGCAAAATTTTGTAATGCATGTATTGCTTGTCAACTTGTTGGGGAACCAAACCAGAATCCACCTAAAGCTCCTCTTAAGCCTATTGTCGTGCCGGAGGAACCATTTTCTCATGTGGTAATGGACTGTGTTGGTCCATTACCTAGAACTAAGTCTGGTAATATTTACCTAATCACGATGATGTGTATCACGACTCGTTACCCAGAGGCTTTTGCTGTAAGGAACATCCGAGCAAAGACTGTTGTTGCTCGTATGTTGCAATTTTTTTCCACTTTTGGACTGCCTCGGGTCGTGCAAACTGACAATGGTACTAACTTTAAGTCTGATACTTTTGAACTATTTTGTAAGGACCATGGAATAACTCATAAGGTTTCCAGCCCATACCATCCGCAGAGTCAGGGGGTAATTGAACGGTTCCATCTAACTCTGAAGCAGATGTTGAAGACATCGTGCGAGAGTTCCCATACCTTTTGGGACGACAACTTGCCGTATGTTTTGTTTGCTGCTAGGGAGGGGTTGCAAAGTTCACTGGGTTGTTCTCCTTTTGAGTTAGTCTTTGGCCATAAAGTTCGTGGACCCTTGCAAATGTTACAGGAGAATCTGTTAGGAAACGTAACTGTGGTGTCTGTGTATAGCTGAGATAGTCTTGGTAGTAAGGTTGATGTAAAGTCATTCCTGGTTACTGACTTTAATACTAAAAGACGATTACATGATAGAGTAGCTCCCAAGCTTGGCAGGCGTCCTGTGCGCTGTTTGCCTTCTCTAGTGGCGTCCAGCCGCCGCACATAGAAAACGGATGGTACCATTTTCTGTGAACATGACATCCCTCCTTTTCTTTAAAAAGAATGAATACAGGATGTCTACCATGCTTGTAGCACAAAGCAAAGTTATTGACACAAAGTAAGTTATTAACATATCAAGAGATATTGCATACATTTAACATTAATTAAACACACAAAGAATTTAAACAATCTTTACCACAAAGGATTTCAATGTTAAAAATACATATGCAATGTTAAACAAACATGAAAGAAACTGTAATACAAAGTTACAAAATATTGAATTTAGTTCAGCATAACAAGTAAATACTTTGCATTACATAGGAACACAATTAATCATCATATCGTGTAGGGCGTTTAACATGTCGTTTTGGACGAGAGTCCTTAAATACAAAAACATCCCTCGATGAATTGTTTATCGAGTTATAACTCATTTTTTCTTTTTCTTTTGCACGACTTTGCACTTCATCATTTTCTACACTAGTTGGAATCACTTTGAAATAAGCCATATTACGTGTTATACTATGATCTCTATTACTCGCTGTTACCATAGTTCCTTTTACACTAATCACTTTATATGGTTTTGTATCATACGGCATATCTAGCTTTCCCTCTTTTTTCTTTTTAACGAGAACAGTATCTCCAACCTTTATGAATTGTTCCTTTGCACGTTGATCATGAGCAATTTTCATTTTGCCCTTGGCTAGTGCATCCTTCTGAGCGAGACGTTTATCCGTTACCTTGGCTGGCATGACAGGTAGTGCGATTCTCATAGGACGTCCAAATAAAAGTTCGCCAGGCGACTTGCCCAGTGTTCCATGCGGTGTTGCACGGTAGTTCCTGAGAAAAGCATACATAGCTTGTTTCCAGGATCGTCCTTCGGCATGAGCACAGCGTACAGCTTTCATGAGAGGTTGCATGAATCTCTCTACTTCTCCATTTGCTTGAGGATGTAGTGGCATCACACGGCGGTGTTTGAATCCAATATGCTCAGCAAAGTTGACAAAGTCTTGTCCATTAAATGGCGGTCCATTGTCCGTCTTGACAACTTCAGGAATGCCAAAGTTTGAAAAGATCTTGTCGAGTTTCGGGATGACAGCCTTTGCAGATGTGGAAGTGATGATTTCTACTTCTGGATAACGTGAGTGATCATCAATGACTACCATCAAGTACTCTCCAGTTGGTAGCGGTCCACAGAAGTCCATCGATACTTCCATCCATGGTGCAGCAGGTAGTGGTGAAGGTTGTAGAGGTGTTGGTCTTGAAGTATCCACTGCAGCTTGGCAAGGGACACAGGCATCATGCATGTCCTTAGCTTGACGATCAATGCCAGGAAACCACACCTTTTCTCGTAGCAGCTGTTTGGTCCTTACAAGACCTTGGTGTCCTTGATGTGCAAGCTTCAGAGCACGTTGCTGGAGAACAGCTGGAATGACGATACGAGTACCTCGCAGCACGGTGTCGCGTTGTTGCGTAACACTTAATTCTGTCTGGATGCGTTCAAGTGCTTTGAATGCATCTTGGTCAACTCCTGAGGGTGGGATGCGTGGAAACTTTTTCTTAGTCAATGCATCCACTGTTGCTTGCAGAGTTGGGTCCTCTAGGGTTGCAGTACGGATTTCATCAAGAGTGAGAGCCTTAGGGACTGCATCACAGGTTACAGAGTGTACATATTCCTCGGCAACTTGCTGATGCTTGGTGATGGTGAAACTGTTGGCAGGATGTCGACTGATGTAATCAGCGGGATTGCCTGCACCTGGCTTGTATTTCACCGTAAAGTTGTATGGTTGCAGACGAAGAGCCCATCTCTCAATGCGAGCTGGTGGTTTGGACTTTGGATTATTGAAGATGGTCTCCAACGGTTTGTGGTCAGTGACTATCGTGGTAAAGGGTGCACCAAGCAGATACACATTGAAGTGTTCACAGCCCCATACAAGAGCAAGAGCTTCCTTCTCTGTCTGACTGTATCGTTGCTCAACATCTGTGAGAGAACGGCTGGCATAGGCAATTACTACTCTTGAATCTGGTTGACCAGGTTTGTGTTGGGCTAACACAGCACCTAAACCAACAGGACTAGCATCCACCGTTAACTCAGTGTCCATTGATGGATCAAAGTATGCAGCAGTCGCATTTTCTACTAGTGCATCTTTCACAGCATCAAATGCATTTTGCTCGACATCGCTCCAGTACCATGATGCATTTTTCTTCAGGAGCTCACGTAGAGGCTTCGTAATGGTAGCAAAATCTGGAATGAAGCGAGAACAGTAGTTTGCCATTCCCAGAAAACTATGTACTTCAGTGGATGTTGAAGGAGGTGCAGCATTCTTGATATCTGCAACTTTCTTAGGATCTGGAGACAGACCTTTGTCACTAAGTACATGTCCAAAGAATTCAATTTTATGTTGATTGAACTCACACTTTGCTCGGCTTAGCGTCAAATTCTTTTCTCGTAAGCGTTGCAATGTTGCACGAAGAGCTTTGTCGTGTTCAGCTTGGGTACGGCCATAAACAATGATGTCATCAGACATGTTGTCAGCATTAGGTATATCTTGCAATACCTGGCTGATGATATGCTGGAATACCTCAGCAGCACTGTTAATACCAAAACTCAGGCGCTTGTACCTATACAGACCTCGATGTGTCGTAAACGTTGTGATGAATCGACTCTCATCATCAAGTTCAAGCTGATGATAGCCCTTGTTTAAATCTAACTTGCTGAATACAGTTGCACCATTCAAGCGGTATATCATATCATCTACAGTGGGTGTAGGATGGCGTTCACGCATTATTGCCTTGTTGGGAACACGCATGTCTACACAAATGCGTATCTCATCTGGATTCTTCGGCTTCGGTGGAGTGACAATTGGGCTTACCCATGGTGTTGGGCCTGTTACCGGTTCAATGATATCTAGTTCTATCAGCCTATCCAGTTCGGCATCGACTTTCTTGCGAGTATGGAATGGTTGTCGGCGATGTGGTTGGGCAACTGGAATTACATCTGGGTTGATATGCAGATGTACCTTGCTATCAGTATAACAACCTATGGATTTAAACCGATCAGAAAATTCAGCAACAATAGCATCAACATTGTTTGCAGATTCCACTGCTACAGCATTAGAAAGCTGAAGTAGCCCCAATTTGGTTGAAGTCTTGTAACTGAGTAAAGACTCCTTTGCATTCCTAACAACATGGAATGTAGTAATGAGCATTGCATTCTTTGACTTAATCTCTGCAGTGAAAGTTCCAATCACTGGTAAGGCTACCTTTGAAGCATAGGCAGTGGCTTTGCCATTATAGTTTTCAAGCTTTGGTAACTGTTTTTTAAATTTTTCATAGTGGCACTCAGCAATGGTGTCAATGTTTGATCCAGTGTCAATGAGAATTTTGAGACAAATGCCAGCAATGTATACTATAGTCTCTGGGTTGTTTGGAAGATCATTCCATTCTGTGATTGCTTGTACTCCATAAATATAATCACATTCACTGTCATCTGAGACTGGTTGTAATGAAATGTTGTCTTGTATATTATTAACATTCTTGATTTGAGGTGCAATATTGTGTTTGCCACCTCGACTCCTATGACTTGATCCTCGTACATTGCTTTTATTTATTGATTGTGGTTTCTTTAGTGCGGAACGACACATAGCACCAAAATGATTTAGTTTTCTACACTCATAGCACTTCTTACCTTGAGCAGGACAAACATTATCTTGGTGTGGGTAGTCTCCTCCACAATTGTAACATTTATTATTGACAACCTCTGATGTGAGTCGTTGTGACTGCTTGAGTCTTGTTCCATGACTCCAGTTGTGATGTGGTTCTCGGCTCAATTTAATGTTAGGTTTGGCATGATATCTTCTACGATCATGGTGTACTCCCTGAACCTTACATACTTCATGACTGTTAGTAACAGTGGCAGAACCGTTGTTGGCACTGCACTCCATGGCACGAGCATCACGTGCAGCATCTTCCATTCGACGAGCCATATCCAGTATCTTGGTAAGAGAACTTTCATCATCAACAAGTTCTAGAGCTCTTCGACGGAGACGTGTAGATGTACATGTTTCAATTATTTGCTGTTTGATTTCGTTGTCAACATCAGCAAACTCACAGTGGGCTGCTAAACCCTGCAGACGTGTATGGTATTGATCAACAGTTTCATTAGAGAGTTGTTTTGCTCTCCTGAAATGCATAATTTCCATAGCAGTATTTTGCCTTGGTTTGAAATGCTCAGTTAATTTGGCCTTGGCAGTGTCATAATCTTTGGCACCACCAGTGTCTTTAGTGTATCAAAGATGTCACAAACTCTATCACCTACATAATGAAGCAGAAAGGCACGCTTTCTTTCAGCACTTTTGATGTCAGAAACTATCAACAAATTTTCAAACCTTTTAAGCCATTTGACCCACCTCTGTGACAGGTTTGTCTGGTCACAGTCAGGATCAAATGCAGGAAACTGAGGTATATTTGCCATTTTTACTGAATAAATTTAAACTTATCACTTAAAATGTTCCTCAGAATATATAACACTTACTGCACTGTATATGTTATTTAAGAATTCACTGTAATTACTTTAATTTTGCAAAGCACACAAACATTTTAATGCAAAAGTTCACAACAGTGCACAACACAGCAGCAACTGACTTCTTACCTAGCCCTTGTGTACATGTGTTGTTCCTACTCACAGCAACACAGCAGTTGTTAGCAGTTGGTACAGCAATTGGCAGCAGTTGGCAGCAGTTGGCAGCAGTAGGCAGCAGTAGGTTCACAGCGTGAAGAATTTTGTAGCACGAAGCGTCGTTTCGTAACCAAAACATCGGGTTTTGTACACTGCATCAAAGCGTCGTTTCGTACACAGCGTCGGCAGATTCCTCTCACACAGCAACAATCAGCACAGCTTGGGTAGCACACAGCATTGGCCAGCACACAGCAACGGTCAGCACACAGCAACGATCAGCACACAGCAACAGTCAGCACACAGCATGGGGTTGCATACAGCATCGGGTATGATGCTCACAGACAGCTTCTCCTTCCTCCTCTGGGCGAGAGAGCATGCTCCTTCCTTGTGTTTTGTTGAACAAAATACCTGCGTTCCCAGTTCATCCTCGTCGACAGTGTGGTGTCTGTGTATAGCTGAGATAGTCTTGGTAGTAAGGTTGATGTAAAGTCATTCCTGGTTACTGACTTTAATACTAAAAGACGATTACATGATAGAGTAGCTCCCAAGCTTGGCAGGCGTCCTGTGCGCTGTTTGCCTTCTCTAGTGGCGTCCAGCCGCCGCACATAGAAAACGGATGGTACCATTTTCTGTGAACATGACAGTAACGTTAACCGAAGGTTCGGCTTTCTTTGCGCAACACCACCAGAGACTCAAGGACTGCAAGGCTGCGGCACTAAAGTATCTTGGGAAGGCCCAAGAGAATATGAAAGAACGAAACGATGCTAAGGCTAAGTTGCGGGTATTTCAGCCTGGTGACCCTGTCCTGGTACTAAAGCCTCGACTGGGGAGCACTATGTCCCACAAGTACGAAGGCCCCTACATTGTGACAGAAAAGACTGGGGACCTCACGTACAAAGTGAGACACTCTGATAAGCGTAAACAGGTAATGCTCGTACACGTGAATTGGCTGAAGAAGTTCCAGGGCCCCAGGCCCATTGCACTAACCCATGTTTCCATTTCCAGTGAGGGAGGGGATGATTGTTCTGGGGACCCAACTAATCTCATTCTCAATAATTCTAGTTCTGTGAATGTTGTGGAGGAGGGACTGTCCCATTTGCAGATGTCCCAACGTGGCGAGGTGCAGTCGTTGCTTGACGAATTCTCCAGTCTGTTTGGGGAGGTCCCGACCCAGACTGATGCCATTTACCATGATGTCGAGTTGACGGACTACACCCCCATTCGCCTTCAACCCTATCGGATGAGTCCGGAAAAGAAGGCCATCATACATAAGGAGGTCCACTTCTTGCTCCAGCACGGCCTCATCAGGCCGAGCCAGGGCTCTTGGTGCTCGCCCTGCCTTTTGGTCCCGAAACCAGACGGCTCCTGGCGCTTATGCACCGGCTACCGGCAGCTCAACAAGGTAACCATAGTGGATGCATATCCGTTGCCACGTCTCGAGGACTGTATCGACGAAATCGGGAACGCCACGTACGTCTCGAAATTCGATCTCTCCAGGGGGTACTATTAAATCCTGCTCACTGATCGTGCAAAACAACTAACTGCGTTCGTGACACCCGAGGGTGTTTTTGAGTATCAAGTATTACCATTCGGCTTGCGTAATGCCCCTGCCACGTTCCAGAGGCTAATGAACTCCTTGCTCGCTAATGTGCCAAATTGTTGGGCGTATTTAGATGACATTGTGCTCTTTGATAGTAATTGGGCCGACCACATAGCTAGGTTACGCCAGTTGTTCACAGTGTTGAAAAATGCGAATCTAACCCTAAATGCAAAAAAGTGTCATTTTGGCCAAGGCACAGTGATGTACCTCGGTTATGAAGTGGGCCAAGGAAAAGTGTTACCTCGGCAAGATAAAATTAGTGCCATTCTGGACTATCCAGTGCTCAGGTCTAAAAAAGACATTCAACGATTTATCGGTATGTATGCGTACTATCGACGCTTTTGTCAGAACTTTTCCAGTGTGGCCACTCCTCTCACAGACTTGTTGCGGAAGGCCGTTAAATTTAAGTGGTCATCGGACTGTGCAGAGACATTTAAAAATTTGAAATTGATCTTAGCTTCCGCCCCAGTGCTTGCTAGTCCAAGGTTCGACCGTCCGTTTAAAATTCAAGTTGACGCGTCTGACTCAGGTGCTGGTGCAGTGTTGTTGCAAACTGTGGATGATAAAGTGGAACACCCAGTATATTATTACTCTGTGAAATTTGATAAGGCGCAGCGCATTTATTCAGTGATAGAAAAAGAGGCGTTGGCGCTAGTGTTAACATGTAAAAAGTTCGAAGTCTTCCTCACTGGTAATATAGTGGAAGTGTACACGGACCATAACCCACTAGTTTTCATGAATCAGATGAAGCAGAAGAATAAACGCATCCTCAGGTGGGCAGTGTACTTACAGGACTTTAATCTGTCTATTATCCACCTACCGGGCCGGCTCAACGTGATAGCCGATGCTCTGTCCCGCTTGCCTGAGTAACATTCATCTGAGCCACAGGAAGCCATATACAAACTGCCATGCATTAGTTATTTTTTTGTAGGTTCTCCTGTGACATTAAATATTCCGTGTCCAATTTATTTACTTCCTTGTGTTTTTTTTGGTTTTTGTGTATGTTTTTTTTCTTTCAGAGAATTCCCTTGTATTTTTTTTGCAGAGAAATTGTTGTTTTGATTGATTTTCTTTTATGTCATGGATTTCCTTTTTATTCTCTGTATACTCTTACAAAAAAATATGACTACTATTCTAGTAGTCACATTTTTTTTCTCTGAAGGGGGGAGGAGTGTTACGACCCTGGGTCATTTAGATGGAAACCAGAGGTCAAATTTTGAGCTTATTAAACTACTTCATAGTCTAATACGCTTCGCGAGCTGCATATGTCGTATCTTCCCTGCCAGACGTAAGACTATTCTTGTTTCTCAAAGAGTATTTAAAGATTGAGCTTGGGGTTGATTATTAAATAATAAAATAGGCACCAACTATGTTTACTAATACTGTCTAATCAATTGTAAAGTAAACCTGAGTAAACTTGGTATTGGGCGCCGGTATGATTAGTTGAACAGTCTGCCGGCAGCATAGCCGTCTGAGAGGGAGACGAGAGACTCTCTCAGTCTTCTATCTGCTGGCGCTGTGGGGACCGGATCATCCTACCCTTCCTCTTAGTTCTTTACTTCTGTGTCTTATTCTGGTTAAGTACTCCATACCCTCGTTATTGTTATATTCTGGCATACCCACGTTCTATGTGTAGAGTAGTATACCTGGGGTGTAGTAAGTGTTTTTAAGTGTTATCTTACTAGTTATTCTAAAGGGGGTCTCAGGGGAACCACATGGTCTCCCTACCCTAAGCTGACTCTAACCTCAAGTGTTTTAATAGTAGAGCTTTACCCTAGCTTGTGTTCAGTGTAAAACCTTGTATCCTGTCTATGTGGACCAAGGCTTTTAACGTAAGATTGGGTGGTAAAGTTAGTATTGTTATTTGTTATTTGTGTGATTGTGTATGGGGGGGGGGGGTTGTTAAGGGTTTAATAAATAAGTAAGCTAGAACAGAGTATTCTTTCTTCCTGTGTGGGAGTGCATGATCATCCTCTAGGCTACAGGGTTTAGTAGCAAATTATTATTACTGTCGATATTTACTTTGGGGGCCGGGCCTTTTAGTTCTTCCATATTTGATACCTCTGTATTCTACTTACCCTTACCCCTTAATAGTACCAGTTCCCCCATAGCAAGCCCACCGTCATTTATAACACCTCCCCCCCTTGCTTCTGCTGTTTACAGCTCCTCCTCCTGCAGGTTTTTGTTATGTCTCCTGTGACTTCCAGCTCCTCCTCCTACAGGGTTTGTTACGTCTTCTGCTGCTTCCTATAGGTTTGTTACGTCTCCCTCTCCTCCTGCTGTTGCTTCTTATTCTTCCTATACTCTCTTCCTCTTAAACTTACTTCTTGTATTCTATATTGTTCTCATCTACATCCTATGTTACATCTTCTCACCAAGCTCCTTAAAACGCCTATGCTCCACTAAACCACCTCTCTCTCTCTCTCTCTCTGTCAAAAAGATAGGGGGGAGGAGCTTACAATCTTTATGACCCTTTCACCCACTCACCTGCATCTTCCAACTTCAGACTCCTCCCTCAACTCGCTCCTCCATTCACACTCTTTCTTCTCAGCTTCATAAAAAACAAAATAAAAAGCTGCGCGACCTTCTCTCTACCTTTTCACGACTACACACACTACACTCGAATACTTCTTGCTCCTACCATTCA